>WSFP011448088.1:0-19974 GCA_009831015.1 Picea engelmannii | reverse complement strand
CAAAATGATGACTGTGCAAGAAACACCACAATTCAATCAAACCCCAGATCCATACAACACTGTGCAAAAACAGTATAATACTGTGCAACAACCATACAAGAACGTGCAGCTGCAGTATAAATCGACACAACCCCAGTACAATACCACACAGTATAATCATGCACCACAATATTACACGTCGAGAGGTGATCGAGCAGGCTATCGAGGAGGAGGACGAGCCAGAGGAGGTTTCGAACGTGGTAGAGGACCTGTCACATGTCACAATTGTCAGCAACCAGGACATTACACACAAGAATGTCCACTTCCACCAACAACTTGTATGTATTGTCGTGCATTGGACCATAATACAAAGGAATGTCCGACACTACTAGTAAATATCTAGGAAAAGAGGAACCAAAACAATGAGATTTTCTAGTGGATTTCAGCCGAAGCCAGAGATGACGGAAGAAACATCAATATAGTCACTCTTGGAGGAACAAAAATAGGAAGTGATGCAGTTCGACAGGAACCAACACAAAACCAATGGATAAAGAAGAACACTGAACCAAGAAAGCAGTTCGACGCACCAAAAGAAAATGAGACTTTTAAGGAAGCCAAACAAGAATTTCAGAAGAAGGACACAACGTTGACTTCAACTGCACAACCATTCAAGGAAGCCCCAAAATATGAGACGCCACCATCATTGGATCATACCAACATAATGCAGCCCAAGGGACAAGTAAGTACAATCAAAGGCTTTTTGAAATCATGCGTGAAAGTATTAAGTGATCCTTCATCTATGAAAATATTGCAAAACATACTAGATAAATGTAGCAACGAGATAGAGGAGAAGCTAGAACCAAAAAATACCAATAACCTACACACTAGAAGAAGAAGAACAAGTAGGGAATTTAGACTAAATGCTAACACTGGAGATTTCAATATGGGAGACATTATACTAGACCTAGGATCCGAAGTGAATGTGCTACCCAATAAGACCTGTCAATGCATGGGGGAGCCAACACTGGGATACTCAAATGTCCAATTAAAACTAGCAAACCCGCATAGAGTCCTACCAATAGGTAAACTAAAAGGAGTAACAGTAGACCTCGATGGAGTGCGCACTAAAGAAGACTTTGAAGTCATTTAATTAGTGTATGACACAACACCTTACCCGACACTACTTGGTCTAGATTGGGATTTTGACAACCAAACCATAATCAATTTGAAAACCATGAAAATGACATTTGAATCCAGAAAATATAGGGTCAGAGCACCAGTAGATCCATCGGAAGGGGAGAGGTTCGTAGAACCCACTTGCCTGGACTTAGAGGAGATCGTCCAGTTGTACAGAAAAACTACGCACGATGAGGATTATGTAAACCCAACTGCAGACAGAGTACTCAGTTGGTGGAGCATTATGTCATGCGTAACATACTCAGACACCAGGTTAGAAAACTGGTAGTAGAGATTACATGAAGTATCCATGTGAAGATGTGAAAGAATAGACCGCGTAGTAAGATGGGTAGGCACATAAATCAGAGAACCACCCAGTTGCCACAGCCTAAATTATTTGGAAACATTCTTGACATAATATGAAGACGAAGTATTAGAGAACCAACGACTGTCATCACTTGACCTAGCATTCAAGGCCACACCCGCAAGATGGTGGGGCACACATAAAGAGACCATCATAGACTAATATCAATGTAATCTCTTACTGCACATAAGGTTTGGCGTAGAAAAAGAATACAACAAACAACAACAATACCAAGGGAAAGAGGCACCAACAAAACACTTGGAGAAGTGAAAAATGCTGTGGAAAATGACGCCACCAGAGGAATGACATCATCACTTCATACACACTTTAGAGGGAATACCAACAAACTGGTACGCATACTAGGAATTGCACAAAGTAACTACAACATGGAGGATGTTGCAACATAACTTCACAATCACTTTCTCATTTGAGCATGACAACCCCAACATAGATGTAGCTCTGAAATGAATCAGAGGAGTAATATTCATTGAAGAAATAGAAATAGAATCTATCACAGAGGAGAAACAACGAAATAAATAAATAGTCAAGGAATTACTGTCATGTTATCATGTACAGAAGAAAGCACCAGATAAAGATGACCCACACGACATTTAGATCGAAGAAGTAGAAGTCGAAAGAGATGTGGAAGGACCACCCATAGAATCAGAATTCATTGCCGCACAAATCAAGGTAAAGAAAGTTAATATCGGGATAGCTGAGTAGCCCAAAATGGCCAGCATTGGAGACTACTGGGATGAGAAAACAGTAGAAAGCATCACATAATTGTTGCACGAATATAGCGACCTTTTTCCCACAACATTTACAAAGATGAAAGGTATAGCAGGAGAACTAGGAGAAATGAAGATACCACTCAGACCTGAAGAGAGACCTATAAGACAACGACCCTATAGACTGAACCCCATATATAAACAGAAAGTGAAAGATGGGATTGATAGGATGCTTGAAGCCAACATCATCGAACCAGTTCTAGAATCAGAATGGATAAGCCCGATGGTAGTATAGGAGAAGAAACAAGGAAGAGGGATTAGGATATGCGTTGACTTGAGGAAGTTGAATGATGCATGCCTACACGAGCCATTCCATACACCGTTCATGGATGAAGTGTTAGAGAATGTGGGGGGACATGAAGCTTACTCATTCACTGATGGATTCTTAGGATACCATCAAATTAAGATAGCACAGGAGGACATACACAAGACCACGTTTGCGACAGAATGGGGATCTTATCAGTACACAATCATGTCGTTTGGACTAAAGAATGCACCCACAATATTCTCTAGAGTAGTCATCGCAACATTCAAGGAATTCATCCATCAGTTTCTCGAAGTGTACCTGGATGACTGGACAATTTACATTCTTCTTAAAAACCATGTGGAAGTTTTACGAATAATGTTAGAATGATGCAGACAATGCTAGATATCACTGAATATCAAGAAATGCATATTTGGAACACTGTTTGGGATACTATTGGGCCATTAAGTATGAAAACAAGGCTTGTTAGTGGATTTGACCAAGATCGTCGTTATTGTTAACTTACCAGCACCAAAAACAGTCCAACAGCTAAGAGAAACTTTAGGGCACATAGGATACTACAAGAAATTCATCAAAGGATATGCGCAGATCACAACACCAATGGAAAAATTGTTAAGGAAGGATACCAAATACCAATGGAACGACGAGTGTCAACACGGTTTGGATACCCTGAAGGGAAAGATGGTTACTGCGTCAATATTAGTATTTCTAGATTGGGAAAATACATTCGACGTGCATGTAGATGCATCATTGATAGAACTTGGAGCTATCTTAGTGTAGCCAAGAGCGAGAGACTTGGATCGTCCGATAGCATTTGCAAGAAAAAAACTATCTGACTCAGAACAAAATTATAACATGAAAGAAAGAGAAGGCCTAGCCATGGTCTATGCACTGCATAAGTTCAGACATTACCTATTGGGGAAACACTTTAAGATGTTTACAGATCACTCAGCCCTGAAATACCTAGTAAACAAGCCAATGTTGGGGGGGGAGAATCTGTCGATGGTTACTTCTATTTCAATAATTTTATTTTGAAGTAATAGTTAAACCATGGAAATTGAATGCAGGACCTGACCACCTGTCAAGGGTTACAAATGGAGAAGAACCTATGAATCTATAAGACACCTTTTTGGATGCATAGTTATTCTCAGTCCATATTGCTGCTGACTACTTTGCAGACATCATCCAGTAGTTAAGCATAGGAACTGCGCTGCAAGAATATACCACCGCGCAGAAGAAGAACCTGGTAGTCCATGCAACCGACTATCAACTGATCAAAGGACACCTATACAAAATGGGCATAGATAGCATTTTACGAAGGTACGTGCTAGAGAACAAACAATAAAGAATTTTAGCAGAATCCCATGAGGGAATCACAGGAGGAAATTATGCAGGAAACGCTACCGCACAAGAGGTACTACGCATAGGACTATGGTGGCCAACGATTCACAAGGACTTGAAAGAATATGCAAGGTTTGTCAAAGGGTAGGCAAACCCAATAGAAGGGTCTAGATGCCACTACGACCACAAATAACATTACATGCATTTGATAAATGGGCAATAGACTATGTGGGATCAATTAACCCACCGGCCAAAAGGAAAGGGGCAAGATATATCATCATCATGACGAAATACCTAACAAGATGGGCGAAAGATGCACCAATAAAATATTGTAGTGTAGAGACAGCTGCACACTTCTTGTTCAAACAAGTAATCACCAGATTTGGGTGCCCAAGAGTTTTGATGAGTGACCAAGGCACTCACTTCATAAACAACACCATCCATGCGATGCTCGAAGAGTTTGAAGTTCATCACTAGAAGAGCACACCATATCACCCACAGGCAAATGGCATAGTAGAAGCCTTCAAAAAAATTCTTGAGAATGCACTAACAAAGATCTGTAGCATCAATAGAGACAAATGGGACCTCAAGTACTAGCAGTATTATGGGCGTATAGGACTACATGAAAAAAGTTGACAGGGAACACACCATTCAAACTAGTCTATGGCCAAGAAGCAGTAGCACCATTAGAATTTTTAGTACCCAACTTACGCGTAGAGGCTATCACACAAATGACAGAGCAGGGCACAGTATAGGAAATACTGAATCAATTATTATCAATGGAGGAAGTCCAAATACTGGAAATATTCCATCAACAAGTGTAGAAATCTAGAGACAATTCTTGGCACAATCGACACATCAAGAAGAAGACATTCAAGGAAGGAGATCTAGTATTTCTCTATGACAACAAATCGTTTCAGCACTTGGGGAAGCTTAGAATGCATTATCTAGGACCATACGAGGTACAATTTGTAACAGACGAAGGTGTTGTACAGTTAAAATATTTAGCAGGCGTAGACCTAAGAGGAATGATCAACGGGAGCCGACTGAAGCTATACAAGGACAGTCGACCACCCACCGCATAATAATAAAAAAAAAAATCTTCGAAAAGAGAACAAAAAGGAAACCAGACTAAAAAGCGCATAGCACGCCAGAGAGAAAAAGGCCACATAACGTTCGAAAAATAAATTCATCAAAGGCAAGGACAACGATTACATACAACAAAAAAATGAGCGAGAAATGGAAAGTTGGCAAAAATAGTATGACATGACAATAGTAAGCGAAATTAAAGAACGACAAGGACTGAGGGAACATCACATTAAATGCGCCAACTGGAGATATAAAAGAAAGTGTAATGGAAAGTATGAAACCTCCACAGATACATTGAAACCACAGTTATGGTGCATTAATCACATCATGGAGGAAGCATCCTTGACAATCTTCATGACAAGCTCATACAACACGTGAGCACGAGAGCAACTGGTCTGTTCACGAAAGGAGAATAGAGACAGAGAAATAACAACCAGAATGAACATAGCAAGACCACAAAGATCACCAAAGTCATTCAAACTCAACAAACGTTCGATAGTCACCACTATGGCACCACCGAAGCCAACATAACCAGGCCATACAACAAGACCGACCAGGGTTCAAACTAGGTCATGAGAACCGCTAGAGGAAAACGAGCAACAATAGCTGAAGATCATCGATATCGATGAGATCCCATCCCTAGAGGCGATACCAGTAAACCCTACACCGATACTTGAAGATATTCAACAACCACAAGCAGGGACCATGAAAGAGGATATGCCAACAACAACGAAGGAGCCTCAGAACAAGGAAGCGAAAACCCAATGGGAAGTGCAACCAGAAATCACTCAAGTAGTCGTGGAAGTTAATGAAACGACATAGAATCTGGGAGAAACAATGCGACCAGATGAGTCACAAGCACCTAGCCTAGGTCAACCAACAGAGGAGACCGCTGGAACTACCTCGACTTGGCCAGAATGGCTGATGGGGGAACAATTGGAAGTTGCTGGAACTTCTAACCAACCACTAGAGCAGGAATATAGAGTTTAGATACCGAGCTCGCCTCGCAAGAAACCCGTAGTAGAAATTGTACTACCATGCATACCAGAGGGAGTATAGGTAGTACCGTAGCTACTAGGTCAGGTTGGAAAGCTCAAGTATTTCAACCATGACGTATCAGATGAAACCAAGTTCCCAGAACTTGCACAGAGGGTCTTCATGCAGAGCATAACTGTAAACCAACTTGGAGAAACGATCAGCCAGCCACACCAGTGGGCAGTTGGGCCGGACAAAACAAGAATCTTAGGTTTGCTGAAGCTACCACATTTTGGCAGAGGCCAGTACGGGACAAAATGCGTCAAGAAGCTATTAGCAATCATGCATGGAGGAGATATATGGCTGGATAAACCGACCCCCATAACTGTTGAGCTTATCATGCAGATAACACGACTACCCATTCGGGGTATGGATCCTGCATTGATTCTCGATGACAAATCCAAGGAGAAAGAGTTGGAAGAAGAGATGAAGAAGAAATATGACACCGCCAGAGGAATGAGGGGTATCATAATCAAACGAATCAACAACGCAGCTACACAACTAGGCGCAAAGATCTTAGCTTGCAAATTGCTCAGAAAATGCCGCAAAGAGGAAGTACTAGCATGAGTCATTGCAGTTGCAGCTCAGTGCGCAGAAGGCACCTTTATGAGCTGGGTCCCATATCTATTGAATTTATTTTTGGTGGACTGCAAGGATGCGTAGGATCTGGGAAAAAAATTCCATTACTCATGGTTGATCACCCTAATAGCCTTCATGGGATGGCGAGAACCAGAGTATGTAATTTTTTTTCACTAGACCGCAACCAACGAGAACGAGATACCTATTATTGAGATCTGGGCCATAGGCCAGGCATAAGAGGGATAATGGAATCATATTCGAAGCATAACTATGCAACATACAGGAAGCCATCAACTGATCATGGAGAATAACAGAGGCTGTTGTGCGATATGTAGACATCGCCAATTTTCGGGCCACAAGATAGACAATGTGGATACAACCAAGGTAGGATCTAGATAGACAATGGCTATCGATGCACTACTGCATCATAAAAGGTGATATAGACATGGTCATCAACGAATGTCCTGATGAATGGAGAATCCCAACCATTACCCGTGAAGTACCAGAAACAATAGCAGAAGGAGAGGCAGTGTAGGCGAAAACATAGCTTTCGGAAGTCCCAGTGCCCAAGAAACCAAGAACGGGCCAAAAGAAGCCGACTTAGGCAGACGAAGGGTAAAAGCAGATAGGGACCCAGAAGGGGAAAAAATAGACTACACAACCGACCAATGGACAACCAAAACAAGCTAAGGGAGAAAGGGAGACCACTCCAAACCCCATCACACAGGAACCAGAGGGAAATCAAAGGAGACCAGCCGGGAAGGAAGGAGGCATGCACAAGAAATCAAAGGTGCAATGAGCATCACCAGACTATACGATCATGAAGGATGATGGGGAAATGATCGCCAGAATAGTCCAGGATTCTTAGCAGAATATTTCAATCATGCAACGCATCACAGGGATAAACTGAAAAAAGAGCTGGCTGAAATGGGATAGTTCCTCAAGAAATTTGGGGAAGCACAGACAACAAGAAACATCAGAGGCAAAGAGCTATCGACAATACGGGCCAAAGAAAGAATGGAGGTAGAAGAATGAGACCCAAACCACCCCATGCCACACGCAAACGCAACGATCTACATCAAACCTAACATGTTGCACATGGAAAAAATCATGGGGCAGAAACCCCTGAAGGATTTGGACCACATCCAGTTAGTCTTGACACAGATTCCATCAAAGTCACTACACAAATTGCAGGCTAGCGTCAACCATGAGGTACAGTCTCGTGCACATAAAAACTTAGTCGAGCTACAAAAAGAAACAAAAAAGCACGAGGCATTGGAAAACATCTGTGAGTAGGCCAAGCTCGAAACTCAGGAGGAAAAAGAATGCAGAAATGAGATATAATGAAGAGTGGGAGGATTTTTTGAGAAACTTCCAAGAACCACGCAAGGGAATGAACTCCCGGTAGCAAAAAATATTGACCAGATTGGGCAGGCAATTGATCAATATCAGAAGGAGATCGAGAATCTTTGGGAAAATATCACACCAACCACTCCCTCGGCAGTAAAGGAGAAAATGAAGAAGGAAACACAACTACAAGAGATGGAACAACAGGTTAGCACAACAGCTGAATTGCTTGATAAAGCAACAAAACTTTGGACAAGGTTGGAGGAGGATCCACAGGTCCAACGCTGGGAAAATGAAGAGGAAAGGATCAATGCAATGATTAAAGAACTCAAACAGAGGCAGAATACCATACCAATCCCATAACGAGTCAAAGGGACACAGGAGATAAAGAAGATGCAGACATAACTTATCACTATGCAAACACATAAACAAGAGCGTTAGGCTCAAATAGAACCACTATAGGAACGAGTAGCAGAAATAATTGCACAGGCAGAAGGAGATAAAACACATATAGCACAAACCCAGATCAAATGTGCAGGATTTCTGAGCAACGAAGTGGCAGTTCAGGTAGTAGACACCATCAAGGATAAGACCATGCAGGCACTGACAAAAAAAGAAGAGCTCAAGGAAAAGTTCTAGATGATCACCAAGGAGATCGAAGAAACTCAGAAGGATTAGGTGACTCAGGATGAGTCACATATTAGAGTTGGGGGCCTGTTGGCACTAGGCCGAAGTGGAAAGAAGGATGATTGTGAGAAAGAAAGCGTGCAAAAACAGAAGTAACAGTTGGAAAGTAACACAACACACATGCATGCAAGAAAGCGTGCACAAGGAAAACAATAGTTGGAGGAAGAAAAACACGCGTGCATGGGAGGAAGACCTAACGTTGGTAGGGTTAGGGTTTTGGTAATACATTGTAAACGACTGAGGATCATGATATATATAAATAGAGATACACATGTATCATAGAGAGGTTGATTCACTTTGTACTAGTTCAGCTTTTGTAAGATTCGATCGTAGCTAGATACGAGTTGATGCGTATGTAATATGGTTATGGACCAAGTTTGTAATCTGTTGAGATATAAAATAGGAGAGGAGGAAGATCTGAGGATTAGATCGAAGGTTGTGGAGCCTGGTGCGATCTAGTTTGCCTCATACAGATCTTACCCATAAGAGGGAATTGTAAGCGCACGACGCTGGAGATACAAAACTATCATAATAAAAGAGCCAAGAGCCAAATATTTGTGGACATAGCCCAGGAGGGGGTGAACCATGGTAATATCTATGTAATGTGATGAATTCATGTACGTATTTTCTTCTTTCATCAGTTCATTGTTATGCTTAATAAATGAGTTAATATATTGTTATGAATTATGATTATGCTGTTTGGGAATTAAACTGTGAAATGGAAACGTGCACCCATGAGGAATAAGTAGATTACATTCACAGTTCGTAGTGCATGGATTTGGTTAACAAACCCCTATCTCATACTCAAATTTAGGCTGTAAACACATGAGTCTTACAACCACCCATTTAAATCTATCTCGGGTGAGACTGCACAGTACATTCTGTGTATTGTGTTGCCTTCTGGTTTACTAGGAGGGCCGATAGTTTTAGAGTCTTTTTTGGAAACCCGAAAGACATGAACCTTGGGTCAATAACTCAGACAGAAGAAGAGAGGGGTTACAAACCAACAATAGGGATCCAAAGGTGCGATGACCCTAAGGCCATCACCTTCAAACGTCATTATTCTTTTCTTCAAGTCAACAACAATAGAATTGTTAAAATCCCAATCAATTCCTAAAAGCACGGGGTAAGGACAACTATCATTGACTATCTCAATCACCTTGAAATCCACAAATGTTCTGACCCCATCGATGTCCACAGGGACATGTTCCAATATTCTGAAGGGGCTCACAACCTGTTGATTGGCCATCCTAAGCCTGATGGGGGAATAGATCAACTTAGGTTTTCTCATCAGTGCCTAGGTCTGCTTCGTCATAACATTGACCTTCAACCCTAAGTCGAGGACCACATAATCTATATAATACTCTCCAATTTGAGCATTAAGGTGTAGTTCCTTATTTGTCCTTCTCTTTTTGGATAGTTGATGTATTGCTTTATTCAGTAGAGGATCTACCTTTCCTAGCTCATACTGTCTCATAAAGTTTTGTAGCTCTTGTACAATGCTCTCATCCTTTATCAAATTAATGCAAGTGCATAAGAATTCCATGATTTTTCTTACCTCTTTTCCTTCTCTAGGTGAACCAACTGATCAAAGGCCAGGGGAATTCCACATTCTCTCACTTCTAGTTGTGTCTTTAATGAAGAAGCCCAATCTCTTCTAAACTCTTTTCTTTCCTCTTCAAATGTCTGATTCTCTCTCTTTGGATCAAACTCTTGTGTCTTCTCTGCAAATTTTCTGACTCTTGATTGTTCTGTAGTCTTCTCTTGTAGCAGCGCCTCCTCTAGTGATAACAATGCCTCTGGGATATGCTCCGTGAGGTTCTACTGTGATTAGATGTACTTGTTGGTTCACTCCTCATCTTTCCTAAAGTTTGGCTAACAGTTCAGGACAATATTCTATGACATGCTCAAATGAATTGCAGTAACTGCAAGTGGTACAAGGGTTTTGACAGTCCCTTGCCAAATGACTTGGCTGTGTGTAATTATAACAAATGATCTGACCTCTACCTCATCCCATGTCTCCTCCTTGTCCTCTTCCTCTGAACCCACCATGAGGGTTGAAGTTTCCTCTTCCAGGGGAATTATACCGTGTAGTGTTCCGTTCTTGTTGTACCTCGCCTTGAATTTTGTAGATATCCCTTGATCTTTCATGCAAGAGGTTGTAAGCTCTACATTCCTTCTCATCGTGACCCACAGTTTTAAAAAATGTGTAGTAGAGGTTCGTAGGTGTTTTAACATACTTTTGCATGTAATAAAATTCTCCAGGGAGATGTCTATTTCTACATACCTCACACCAAGGTAGATTAACTTTCTTCAAAGGGCTCGAAACTCCAGAAGCCAAATATTCATGAAACATGGGACAATGCTCCTTGTCATGACCTTCTGATTTGCATCTAATGCACCAGATGTCTTCTCTCTTATCTTTCCCCTTATAGTTTTTCATATCTTCGACCTGTAGTGATAATCTAGTTAGCTGACTCAAGATTTGACTCATACATGAGCTGGATTCTGCCATAGGAGTCGATTCAAGTTTCAACGATCTCCAACGCCTCAGCATGCGAAGTAATATTCTGCTGCATCAGAGGGACTCTGATGTGTGTTAGGATGGAAACAATGAACCATTCTTTGTTCTGCTCGTCTGGGATATGAAAACTCAAATGACCTGTCAAGGTCTTAAACCTCTGATCAAACTCCCAAACCGGTTCAACTACTTTCTGCTTGATTTCATTCAACTCTGTGATGCACTGTGATTTTGACTTGGGTTTCTTGAATTCAACAATCAATGTAGTATTAATCACGTTCAGCGGTTTCAGTTGGACAACTCCTTGGACAAACTTCATGTACCAACTCAGTGCGTGATCCCTCAGGGTAGTACTAAATTGAGCTCGTTTAACAGCTTCGTTGGTGAAATTCTTAATATTCCATACAGCTTCACATAGAAACCAACGCTAGTCAGGATCTTCATATCCATCTCCTCTAAAGGTGGGTAACCTCATCTCATCTGCCATAGATCTTCCTAAGGTTCCTGGCTGAGTATGCACTGAACCACTTGTACCAGTGCTCTAAGTGTTCTGATAACTTAGGTTACTCTAGTTACTTAATGTTGTTAAAACAAAAGGGGGTGTAATAGCACTTACTTCAACATTCTGCGCAGTCCTTGAAGTTTTTGACTCTTCTCGACGAGCTTCTTCAGTCTTCTCTTTTTCTGCCCTAGTGGAATCTTAATGTTCCTCGTTCAACAACTCTTCTTATTCTCCACTGTAGAACCCTTCTTCTTGTGTTGGTTCGTGACTCTGCTCGAACAAGTTCACCAGAGGAACTTCTCTGAAGGTCCTCCCACTGCGCATGTGTTCGAACTCTGTGTCGCTGTCGCTGCTGAATTTTTGAACATTAGATTTTTCAGTCTGAACCACTACTGTATCTTCAAGATGTTCTTTTCATGTAGTAGCATCTTGATGTTCAACTTCAAGAAGTGTAAAAATTTTCCTCTAGGTCCCTTAAAGAAATATCTCTCTGCTTGGCTATATGATTCTACCCTATCAATAGAAAACTCTGTGATATACCCTTCGATGGTACTATCAAACCAATGATCTACTACTCTCGACACGACGTTAATGACTCTCTTGACCTTCTTGATCAACGTCGACGTCCAAACCACATGCGGTCTATATCTGATCTCAAACTAGGTATTTGCTAATCTGGCCAACCACTCATATAGCTCCTTATGAATCCCTCCAAAGAAAATCTCATGTATATCAGTAAAGATATACCTTCCCAACCAGTCTTTTGTGCTAATATTAGGGTTCTTATTCTTAGCTTCTGTGAAGTCCTTCTCTTGTTCTTCTATCCACTTCTGAATCTCTGTCTTCAATGGAAACCACATTGACATTCCCTCAAGAAGATCTCGGTCCTGGAAACAGAACCATTTGTTGGAAAAGGGGCAGACCCAGGGTTCAACGCTTCAACAACGCACCAAAAAGACCTAAATACCGGCCCTTTTGGCAACACCTGCAAAGCAGACGCAGTCTCACCCGAAGTAGCAATAGGGGGTTGCAGGACACATGTGTCTACAACCATAGGAAATGAAAGTGGAATCAAGGCAACCGCATATGAAGAACAAATTATTATTTTTAAGTACAAACCTACTTTGCACAGTTATATATCAGATCTAACCTACTAATGCATCCTCAGAGTAATAGAAGTAAAGAACACAACATCAATCACACACAACCCAGGATATATGTGGTTCACCCTCTCCCTAGGGCTACGTCCACATAAATGTGCTTTATAATATATTTGGTGAAAGCTTACAATTCTATCTGCGCTCTTAGCTTGTAGATCTCTATCTTTCTCTCTTCTCTCTATATCCCTTCCCTATGCACCCAGCTGCAGGGTAGATCTTCACACCCAACTGAATATATTACAATACTGAATGCTCTCACAACACAATACTCCTCTCTCTACATTAACATTAACGAACTCAGAATGAACAACCACAACAACCCATCCCAGATCCCCTTGAACTTTATTTATACATCACAATATCTCACCATTAGCCTTAGGCCAAATCCTAGGTGTCAAAACCCTAGATACCAAAACCCTAGGTGTTTAAAACCCTAGGTCAAATTGACCCACGTTTTCAGGGCTTCGCCAACCTGTCTTTCCTTCCTCCCCGTGAGGTTCTCCAAGCATATACCGATGGATTTTTTCGCTTGCTGAGTTGTCCACAATCCATCTTCCTTACCGATTTGTCTTCCTCGATCTCCTTGTCCAACAACTTACTCTCTCGGACTCCACTCCATCTTTTCTTCGTCTTTAACCACTTCGACATGATCTCAGTCAACCTTCCTTTCACGCAGTTCACGTTTCACCTTTTCTTCTGTAATATTCTCTTTCTTACATAACCAAGGGCCAACATATTCACTATGAAGTCATGTTGTACTATGGATATCCGATGAGTCTAGAGTGAAGTTTGTATACTTAAGAGACAAGATTTGGCATGATGAATAATAGGGAGTGTTGATGTTTGAACAACATCAGGAAGACATTCTTCCATATATATATATATATATATATATATATATAGTTATTTATTATCCAAGGGACACATCCTTTCATAGATGGTCACCATATGTTCTATATATATATGAAGCACTAATCATTGTAATAATATATTCATATACAATATTATCTCTTATGAAAAGTCAACAGAGATCACCCCCAACTTCTGTCTGAGATACACAAAGGGTTCTCTAGGTAATGGCTTGGTAAAAATATCTGCAATCTTCTCTTTGGAGGCAACATACTCTAATTTATTATTTGACCACCTGATCCAAAACCTGTTCTCTGAGAAAGTAATATTTGATTGGTATATGATTAGTCTTAGAGTGTTGAATATGGTTTTAGAGATATTAATAGCATTGGTATTGTCACACATGATGGGGACACGTTTATCATAGGGAACTTGAATATCCTTGAGATTTTTTTTAATCCACAACACTTGAGTACAAAAATATGTTGGAGCTATATATTCGACTTCAATTGTAGAAAGATAAATGGAAGTTTGTTTCTTGCTGATCCATGCCACTAAACAACTGCTAAGAAAGAATGTGCCTCCACTAGTAATTTTTCTATCACCAATACTTCCTGCCCAGTCTGCATTTGTATAAGCTTTGTGAACTAGGTGTTTTTCTTTTGGATACCACAATACATAATCAACAGTTCCCTGGAAGTATCTAAATATTCTTTTAACTGCAACAACATGAGTTTCCTTAGGATTTGCTTGGAATATTCCTACCAAACCCACTGCTTGTATGATGTCAGGACTTGAAGCTGTGAGATAGAGTAAGTTGCCTATCATATACCTGTATATGGTTTGATCTATTTCTAGAGCATCATCATCTTTGTTGAGTTTTCAATTGGTAGTCATAGGAGTGCTCACTAGTGCGCAATTTTCCATGCCAAACTTCTTCATGATTTCCTTGAGATATTTACTTTGAGAAATGAAAATTCCTCTTTCTGATTGATGAATCTGTAGACCAAGAAAGAAGGATAGTTCTCCCAACATAGACATCTCAAACTCTCACTGCATTGAAACTACACATTTCTTACTCATTAATTCAATGTTAATGCCAAAGATAATATCATCAACATACACTACAATAATTAACAAAACATTAGCTTAATCCTTGATGTATAAGTTGTTATCAACAATTCCCTTTTTGAATCCTTACTGGTGCAAATACCCGTCCAGTCTATAATATCACGCTCTTGGATCTTTTTTTAGCCCATACAAGGCTTTCTTTAATATACAAACATAATCCTTTTTTCCAATTAGCTGAAAACCCTAAAGTTTCTCCACATAAACTTCTTCCTCTAGGCCACCATTTAAAAAGGTTGATTTAACATTTAAAAAGGTTTCTTCAAAGTATACACCTTCTACTTGAGCATACCTTTCGCATACCAATCTAGCCTTGTTCCTTGTTGGTTGTGGAGCCTGATTATATTCCTAATTCATATGAAGGTCAAACTTCAAATAAATTGCAGGATACACAATTCATGGTCCCCCATTCAAATATTGTTGTAATTCAAATATTGTAATTTTGTAGTCGATCTGGACCATTCATTATAAGGTTTCAGATATGAAGGTAGAAGTTATGTTAGAGTTTTTTTTCCCTAGAAGGAAACCCTCTTTTCTGAGGGAATTGTATTGTGACTATGTGTTATGGAAAATATTGTATTCTGAGAGAGGAGACTGTGAAAGAAAGAAGAGGAAGTAACAATGGGTGTGTTGTAGGTTGTATCCATTCATTTTGTTGGATAATAAAAATGAAGGACCTGGCAATTTCTCTAGTGGATTTAGCCCACATTGGGTCAACCATGTATGTCTATGTCTATATTGTATTGTGTATCTTCTGTGTTTTATTTCTGCATTTGTCTTATTTATTTCTCCATGATCCCATTTTTCCAACATCCTGACTACTTGTCCATATTAATTCAACTTGTTTATGTAACCCATTTAATTCCAATCACATTATTGTCATTGGGTCTTGGGACTAGATCCCAAGTCTTATTTTTCTCTATTTTGTATAGTTCTTCATTCATGGATTTGACCCAATGGTAACCCTGAATTTCTTGCACAAAATTTTATGGTTCACTCATGGATAGCAATGCAAAATTTGCATAACTAGATGTATCTATTAGTTTTCTTCTAGTTTGTACACCTGCTTCCTTGTTTCCAAGAATCTAATTCTCTGGATGATGTTTTTGAACATACCTTGATCGGGTATTTGGTTGTGATATTTCCATTCTCTCCTCTTGTTTTGAATCCTCTTGTTCCTGTTGCTCATCCATTCCATCATCTTGTAATGTATTATTGATTGATTCATCATATTGATCATTATGGTGCTGTTGTATCACTAGATGAGGTCCCTCATATACTTTTACATCTATGCTCTCAATTATTTTATGGATCATTTTTTTGTAGAACTTGTATCCTTTACTTCTAGAGGAGTATCCTAACAATATACCTTCATCGGCCCTAGAATCAAGCTTACATAATGTGTATTCATTTCTTTTGATGTAGAATTTGTTTCCAAAATTTTTGAAGTGCTTTATTGATGTTCGTCTACCATGCGATATCTCATAAGGGGTTTTATTGATGTTTACTCTTATGTTAGATTTATTGAGAATGTTAGCAACATTTTGAACAACTTCTCCCCAAAAGGTTTTGGGTACTTCTGATTCATCAAGCATGGCCCTGACCATTTATTGAACTGTTTTGTTCATCCTTTCTACAACTCTATCCTATTGAGGGGTTCTTGCAATAGAAAACTGTCTCTCAATCCCATGTTTTTCACAGTAACTATTGAATTCATCAGATGTGAATTCTCCTCCTTTGTCTAACCTTAGGAATTTGATTTTTAATTCCATTTCATTTTCTACTTACGCTTTCAAGATTTTAAAATTTTCAAAAGCCTTGAATTTGTGCTTTAACAATCCAACCCAAGTCATCTTGATATAGTCATCAATAAACAAAATGAAATATTTTTCACCTCAAGGAGATTTTGTACTATTAGGGCCATATAGATCTGTATGAATCAACTCAAGCAGTCAAGTGGTGGAGTGTTCTCTTGCCTTGAATTGAACTCTTGACTACTTTCCAAACTGAAATGACTTGCATACAATATTCTTGGGTTTGGAAATCTTTGGAATATATCTCACAACATATTTTCTTCTTAGATTAATAAGATGATTAAAACTAAGATGACCTAGTCTTTTGTGCCAATTCCAACTCTCATTTGTTTTACCAATGCAACATTTTTCTTTGCTTTCTTATAGAACATACACATTCCCTGAAGTTCTGATTGCCTTTACAATAGTCTTCCCTGTATTCACATCCATTACTTTGAATCCTTTTGAATGAAAGAGAACATTGTGTCATTGGTCACACATTTGAATTACACTCAACAAGTTATTTTTTAGACCATCTACATACAACACATTTTTTTCTTTGGTATTTCCCTTATTATATTCATCTAGTACAATTGTTCATTTTCCTCTAATTCTAGCTGGAGCATTGTTTCCAAAAGTAACATTACCACCTTTTTCTCCAGTTAGGAATTCAAACTTACTCTTGTCTCCTATCATGTGCTTGGAGTAGCCACTGTCAATATACCATTGGTTTTCTTGATTTTTTGCATATAGAGCCAACCCACAATTTTCTTTGTTTTTATTTTTCTTCCTCCAAACCTTGGTAAGATATTTTCTATATTGATTATAAATAGGAAGCATATTTCTTCTGCATTCACTTGCCTTGTGTCCAAAATTATTGCATATGTGGCATTCGAGATCATTTAGAAGAGGGGAGAAATAATTATTGAATCAATTTTGAAACATAGCCATTCAAGGTGTATTGAATATAATTCCTATATTTATGTTATGTATAAAAGTCCTGCAACTCATGTCCTTATGTCTAAAGTTCCACAAGAGAATCAATATCCATAAAAAAAATTGGATGCCTTTGAAAAAACTTGCTTGTAGGAATTAGTGTATGTCTGCCAACTTGATAAGATTCAGGCACCTGTTGCTTCCTTGCTTCATATTTGTTTTCATAGTTGGGTTGATCCAGTTTTGACTTATTCTTCGTTTCATATTTTGTTTTCTTAGGTTAACTGTTGTTTCCCTTGAGAGTATTTGCATAACTAGTAGGATTCTCACTAGTTGACATGCTAGTGCTTGATTCACCTTTGACAATTTTCAGACTTTCCTTATATCCTAGCTATGTCTTATCATCTAGTGATATATGATTGCTAAGAAAATTATCTAGAGTTGTATATCCTTTTACAAATTTCATTTGAGTCTTGGATTTATCTAGATCCTTTCTTAAAGAAACTATTTCTTCTTCTAGTTTGTCACAAATGTTCTTTTCTTCTTCTATCTGATTGATCAATATTTTTTCCCTCCTCTTATCATCTTCTAGCTGAATTTTTAAGATGATTGTTTCTTCACTAATCTCATTGTCTTTTTCTTCGTATATCTATAATTGTTCTTTTCCTAGTCTGTTCTTTTGCTTGAGCCGAGAGATTTCCTCTAGAGCACTAATGAGTTCTCCTTCCATGTCTACTACAACTTTACACTCTTTTGTGTCTCTTTTTTCATATTTGTGTTGCTCCAAATCCATGAGAATTTTTTCATCTTGAATTGTATCTGGCTCATATTCTTCTTCTATAGTGTTTAAAGAGCTATTTCTATCCTCTTTTGAATAAAAATTGTTCCTTTTAAAATACTTTTTCTTTTTAAATTGCCTGGGTTTCTCCTTTCCTTTTCTTTCTTTTTCATTAGTGTTGTTTTCTTTGAAGGTACATTTAGATGAAAAAAGACCCACTTTACCACAATGAAAGCATTTGAATGGTAACATACATTTATACTTTCTGGAGCCCCACTTCATTTTCCTTACAAAGTTAGCTTCTTTTTCATCTAAGAAGTGTTTTGATGAATTATGATCTTGAGATGATGACAATTTGACCGATGCCTTGAATACTGTGTCCTTTAGATCTGGTTTTTCTTTCCCGATCCTCATCTCATAAGCAGTTAGAATTCCATGGAGCCTATCCATAGAAAGTTTATCTAGTTCATGCATTTCTTTTATAGTAGAAACCTTTTCATCATGTCTTGAGGGAAGAGATATAAGTATCTTTTGAACCACTATAGCTTATTCATTCTTATCACCTAGCCATTTCATAGTGTTTGCACTATCATCTACTCTGAGAAAGAAACCTGCAATATTTTTCATCTTCACTCATTCTTAAGATTTCAAATTGCATTATGTAAGCTTGAAGTTTGACCAAATTTAGTTTCTTGTCTCCTGCATAATTGTTTACCAGTTTATCCCATATTTTCTTTGCAGATTCAAACTACACTACTTTAACAAATTTTGTTTTTGCAAGTCCCCCTTGGATATAATTCATAGCTATTTCATTATTGTAGTAAATTTTCTTACCTGCTTCATTAGTAGGAAGAGTTGCTAGGATTTTATAACCATATACCACAATCTGTTAGAGACCTAACCCCTCACGTAGGTAGAACAATATATTAGGATGTAATAAAGGCCAATATTAATAAGGCTTTGCAATAAGGTAGAATAAGTCGAATGTAAGAAGACCTAATAGAATCTTCCACTTCTAGAAGGATCTTCCTCTAGATGGTTCTTTTGATAGACATATTTAGTATAAATAGGATTCGAGGGTATGAGAACCCTAGCTTGGATATTATTGTAATAGAGCTATGCTTGATTGGAGGTTGCCCCCTCGAAGAGGCAAGTGAACATTACTCTCAGAATCAAAGTGCTCTTTATGGTGTTATTCTAATATCATTTCAGTGTTATTGTGGTGTTGTTTTGGTTATATTGTTGTTTATCTACCATTTCTAGCATTTTATTTCTATTTTGCATACTTTTTGTATCTGGAATATTACAAGTGGTATCTGAGAAATTTCCTCGGCAGAAAATTGTGGGTTATTTTTTTCCAGGGTAGAGACGTATTTCAACATCTTTAAGCTACAAATATCTATTGTTACGCGCATAAACCTGTGGTTGAGGGATTCATACACGCAGGAAATACAAGTGGTACTTAAGAGAACATTTGTTTGCCACCCTTGTAACCCCTGTTGGTACCCCTTCGAGTGGTAGCACATCAGACAACACATGTATATAGATAAGACTAGATTTTCTGAAGCCCTCTTTAGATAAATCGATCGATCGCCTGACTGCTATAGTTTCACCGAGAAAAACACTCGAGAAGATACTCTTTAGTACCTGGGTAGTC
>ML871053.1:0-13244 GCA_009831015.1 Picea engelmannii | reverse complement strand
GAGGTTTCCCACATCTACATATTTCTCCATCACAGTATCTTTAGACATCAAATCATCTAGCTTCCCTACTACTTGAATTGTGAGCAGATCCTTTTGTTATCTTCCTTGTTTTTTTTATGCATAACTCCCTGATGGTTTTGGCATAGATGGGAACATCCTTTATGTCTTGCAACATGGGAATTTTGACACAGACATTCTTCAGTTCCACTTCTAAATCAAATTGTGGTTGGGAAACATTTTTCTCTATGGCTAATCTCTCCATATATGGAGGAATTTTGGATACTTTTGATTGTTGTGTGTGTAAGGCAGAATTTTGAGGTTTTACTACTTGAGGTCGTTGCAAATATGAAGTGGAAGGTGTCTGTGTTGTAGGAATAATTACTTCCTCGGGATGGTCATCATTTTTTTTTGGTTAGGAGTTTCCTCCTCTTCCATTTCCTCCTCAATGCGGACAGTGGGATCTTTTGGTTTTAAAACCTTTCTTGACCTTAGGTGTATGTCTTGTAATGGTACTGGAGTGACCCAAGTATGTTCTAAATGTTGGAAGTTCAACATTAAAGGCAGGCTTAGATGGACGGTTGTTAGGATTGGGGATTGGTTGTGCAGGTAGTTATGTTGGTCTAGGGGGATTTGGACTTGGAGTCAACTGTGGTAATGGTGGAATAGTTAGTTGAGCTAAACTCGGATGTGTTTGCATAGGAGGATAGGATTGTGGAATTGGTGAGGGGTATTGTGGAAACTGTGGGTAAACTTGATATGGTACTGGAATATGTTATGGAGGTAGATTTATATAAGTGTTCCCTCACTAGCCTTGTTTACAAGGATGGTTATGGTTGTGTTGTTGTGGCCATGTAGGTGTCCAAGGATGATTTTGTTGCCAAGGTATCTAAGTGTTCCATTGTTGATAATTATAGGAAGGAAAACAATGTGGAAAAGTTTATTGTGGCATACCTTGTACCCATGGTTGCCATGGTTTCTTTTGAGTAGCCTGCAGAAAAGGTTCAATTCTCTCATTTACTCCTTTGTAAATAGCTTTCAGTCCTGGCAACGAGGGGAAAATTTCTACGTCATGATCCTATGCACAAATATCACAAATATGCAAATTGTTTAGTGGACATTCTTTTGGAGGGTGCCTTTTTCTACATTGATGACAAAAAATAGTTAAAGATGCATTTTCTTCCTCCTAATTCTTTTTAATTTTTACTATATCTAACTGTGAGTTGAGAGTACCAATGATTTATGTTTTGAAATCTTCTAACAAATTTCCTAACTCCACTCTGGTTACTCCACCTGCAGCAGATTTAGTTACCCTAGAAAAAGTGTCCCTTATCCCTTTACCTGATTTGGCTCTGCTCCTTGAATATTTCCTACACAAATTGCAAATATCAACAAATGGTAAATGAGAAATATCGCTAGAACCCATCAAATGGAGTACATCTATGTACTCATCCAATATTTTCCTCGGAAAATTGGTTCTAGTTGTCTCATCACTTAGTGTTCCTGGTTTAATATTTTGAAGGACGTATAGAAATCTATCAACAAAGTCCTTGTTGTAGCAAGAGTTGGTTCTAGGTTGTAATAGAGCCAAGCCTTAGCACATTTTAAATGAAATAATAATTTTTTGATTGATCAATCATAGGAGGCTTCTAGAACTAGTTCCGAAACAGATCTTTCAATCATTTATAAATCAGAAACGAAGAGGCGTGACCTCATTTACCTAATTTAATTAAAATAAGGAAGATGGATAGAAGATAGGGGATGAAAGAGACTGAAACAAAGAGTTAGGTATCTAATTATGATAATTCTAATCTTTATTTCAACATAGGTGTTGTAACAGATACTGAAATCGACTATGATGCCCAAGGTACCTGGTTTTAGAAGATTTGTCATGGAAAATTTTGCAGCAAGGTGTTGCTTCTATAGTGTTCTTGACAACACATTTGAACTTCGGGATGCACACACTTATGCTCTATTTTGTGAAATTGTTGTTGCTCAAAAGGTCATCTATGAAAAACGTGGGGATGATTTCCTTTTACATCTCACAATGAACATATTTCCAGCAATTCAGTGCCCGAATGATCTTGTTGAGAAGTATTGCTTGGAGTTGAAGCTTTGTGATGTTAAAGCTCTCAAATCTATTTACAAGTATCTCATTGAAAGGCTGAGAATGCAACAGAATGGAAGCATGACCTTCAGATAGCAGTGGTCTTGCAAGTGTGGCTAATGTTGAATACTTACAAGTGATCAGCTAATCCAATTTTTGAGACCAGAGGGCTTGGGCTTTATTCCATTTGCTATGATATGTATTTTTCTGATCAATGTATGCCTGGAGGTTCTGATCCGCTGTGTTTAATCAAATTGCTCAAATATTTTGAGTCGATCACTACATTCATCTTCTACCTGTAAACAAAGATGAAGAGACTGACAGAAATTAAAACTCTCTGGTTTCTGTTCTGAGAATTAGATGACTAACAGTAGGTAGTACACTTGCATCATGATCATTGGATAACAGATATCGGAGACGAGATGACGAGCCTCAAGGACTATGTGACCCGAATGAAGAGGGGCAGAAAGACATATACGCCATAAGGCAGCTGCATGAGTACGATGAAAATGAGAATTTTTACGTGTAAGTATGAGTTGGCGAAGAGGAAGATTCAACGAGTGAATTCATTGCACAGTAGAGTGGAGCGGGCCTTCAAATAATTTGGGGAACGGATGGCCTCCTACTATTGCCACTTCTTTGCTTCACTCCAGTCAAGGCAGGCGGAACTTCAACATCAAGATATTTTACCATATTTCCTCCACATTTTGTTCTAGCCGACATAGATAAGGACAAATGTCATTGTTCATTGGCAAATGCATGGCCTCCCACTATTGGGTTTGTCTCTTCTCGGTGCAGTCCAGTCTGGCCTGCCAAACTCAAACAGTCTGCGCATTTAATGATTTTTAGTGAGGAAACGTAAGAACCTGTCGAGAATCAGCGCGACAGCCGCATTCCAGAAAGATTGGTTCGATATCCTATTTGTAACAAGAATGATTTCGCTCAGACACATTATATTACATTGAATGAATACGAAAACGCTTCAGGAGAACTCAACGCCAATAATGATGGATCTGATTCTGAGAATCTGACTAAGGGCTCCCTGTTGATCATCGCTAGTTGCATTAGTATACAGGCTAAACTGAGTACAATATATTCGGCTAACTATTCTAGTGCAGCCCTGATGTGTTTTCTGACCACCATACAATCAGTTGTTGTAACCCTAAATTTTTGAACGAGAACATCCTTCTGTGTGGGCCATAGAGTGGAATATCAAGCTTCTGACTTCAGTCTATTCGGGAGTTGTGGCCTCCGAAATATCGATCTGTATAATAACATGGTGCATTCGACGAAAAGGGCCTCTGTTTGTGACAATGTTTGGTCCATTACTCCTCATAATCGTGGCCGTCATGAGCTCCATAATCTTTGACGAGAAGCTCCATTTAGGAAGTTCATGGGTTTATGAAGAATGACAAGGATGCATGCGTAAAAGGGGCACATAGGAAATGTTTCTTCAATGCATATCATTCTTTAGCGAAGATTTGGAATCATCTAGGGTTACTGCAAATAGCCAAAGAGGACAGAGACTCTCAACAAGGCGATGATACAATTGAGAATTTCATTTTGGATGCTAGCTTCAGCGATGATGATACAGATCAAGACTTCTTCAATGGAGATAAGATAAAAGGTAAAGTGGATTGGACAAGCAAAAACAAAGACAATGATTTGGAAGAGGTGCCCTTGCAAGCTGATTATAGTGGTAAGATGGTCTTGTGGTGAGATCTCCTGGCCATGAGCTCTGAGCGAGGTGACAAGGCATTGGTTTTCAGCCAGAGCTTGAGTACATTAGATCTCATTGAGTCCTTCTTGACAAATTACCTCGGCATGGAAAGAAAGATGAATACTGGAGGCAGGGAAAAGAATAGTACAGGCTTGACGGACACACAAGTGGCGCTCAAAGGAAAAAACTAGCAGAGAAATTTAATAATCCTTTAAATAAAAAAAGTCCAGTGTGTTTTAATATCAACAAGAGCTGGATCATTGGGTATAAATCTTCCGGCAACCAATCGTGTGATAATTGTTGATGGTTCCTGGAATCCAACACATGATCTTCAGGCTCTTTTTCGTGTATGGAGATTTGGACAGACAAAGCATGTTTACGCCTATCGCTTGGTTTCTCATGGAACAATGGAGGAAAAAATCTATAAGCGGCAGGTAGCAAAGGAGGGTCTCGCAGCAAGAGTTGTTGATAAGCAACAGGTTCATAGGTCCATGACTAAAGAGGAAATTTTACTTCTATTCAATCTTGAAGATAATGACAATACTGTCAATCATTCTAATGGAGTGAAAGAGCTAAGATTGACCCAGCTAGGGAATACAGCAGAAGCACCAGTTAATTCTAATGAAATTCCATCAGTTGATATGCTCGGTTCTTCACCAATAGATGCTCCTTTTATGAAGAGATTACTTAAAGATCATTACTCGAGTTGGATTGCCAACTATCATGAACATGAGACTCTTCTCTAGGAGAATGAAGATGAAAGACTTTCCAAAGAAGAGCAGTGATTTTAAAAGCTGGCGAAGCCATTCCTCTTTCTGAGGATCACAAGCCGAATAGAGGTGATGAACGCCAGCGCATTAAGAAAGCTGGAGGCAATGTTAGGTGGGCTGGAACATGGAGAGTAGGAGGTGTGTTGGCTGTATCTCGTTCATTTGGTAACCGTTTACTGAAACGCTTTGTTGTTGCAGAACCTGGGATTCAGGAAGAAATTATTATAGATGATGTGGAATTTCTTGTTGTTGTGGCAAATGACCGCTCAAGGAACTATTCCAGATCTCCAGCGTCTGAAGGTTGCGGAGATCCCCAATGATGGTAGGATGACAACCGGCGTTAAAAGCAAATCAAACGCATGGATTACACGCAGAAACCCCTGTCCACATGTCAAATGATTAATAACGGTTCAACGAAGCGGGCAGATGCGCCTGGCAGTCGCAGAGTTCCCGAAGACGAACCATTTTGTATTCCTCTAAACAGAAGAGTTTTATATTTTCTTTTAAAAGACTGATGTATGCAAGAGGGAGTCTGGGAGCCTTGGAGAGGCTGGGTTTGTAATGTATTCTTTTTCAGCAAATATAGAACATAGTACCAAGAGATTCTATACTTTGTCATTGTATAATTCTGTTTTCTTCCTGTATTATTGTTTCTGAAGTTTTCATCACTGCTCTTTCTTCCTTACATTCATTATTTCAGCTTGTAATGGTTACAATTCAGTGCAACCTCCGCTGTAGCTATTTTAAATCATTCCTTAAGGTGCAGTTTTTCCTCTGTTTTGCTATGAGTAGAACAAGACCTGCATCCTAATTGTTTTGCCTTATTTACAAGTTTTATTTGTTCACAGCCTTTCCTCTGTCTTTCTATGAGTGAGACAAGACCTGTGTTCAGATATTTGAAGTTTTGTGTTACTTCTTCTATTGAGAGGAAGACCAGATACCTGGATTTTTCTTTTAGTTTTGTTCATCCCCTATCTTCTATCCATCCTCATGATTTTAAAATGAATTAGACAAATGAGGTCATGCCTTTTGTTTCTGATCTATAAATGAGTGGAATGACTATTTTAGACCTAGTTCTAGAAGCCTCCTATGACTGACCAATCAACAAGATTTATTTCTTTTAAAAATGTGCTAAGGCTTGGCTCTTTTACAGCCTAGAGTCAACTCTTGCGACAACAATAGGAATGACAAATAACTTCGAAAGAAAAACATGCATATATATAACTTGTAATCTAGGCAGAAACAGTCAAGCTGCAGGTCTTGTTTTGCTCATAGCAGAAACAAAGGAAAAGATGAACCTAACAGGCTGCCCAATAAATGACTATAGCAGAGGTATTACTGAATTAGATTCATTACAAGTTTAATATGTAAAAGAAGGAAGAACGAATGAATGTAAACCTGAGAAAACAATCCAAGAAAAGACATAATTACACAGTGACGAGGTATAGAATCTCTTGGCATTTTGTTCTATATTTGCTGAAAGAAATGGTATTAAAAACCCAGCCCCCCAAAGGCTCTCGGGATGTCCCCCCCCTCACCCACCCCCCCTCTATCTCATCAAAGGGATATAAGTCTTCTTCCCCCTTCTCGTATTACTAATAAACGATTCGAATTATAAAATAAATTCCTCCAGAAAGGAACAAGTGTCTCATGATTCGAAACCAGAAATAGTGAAAGTATAACTAAATCCCTAAAATTAGGGTTTAGTGGTTGATTTTCAATAATGAGCATTTACAATAAGTAAATAGTTAATCCTCCAACATGTAAAAAATGAGAAACGACCGCAAAATCGACTAAGAGTTGTGAGAAACGAACTGGCAATGTTTAACTGAAATCTAGGCGCGTTCCTACATTTTTGGGCCATGTTTGAAGAAAAATGAAGCACTGTCTTACGGGTCACTTTTGGATGCCTTATCGAACTCCAAATGCATATCTGAAGGTACCATTGGAAATCTTATGACTTCTGTATGTCATTCGACTATTTGAACGTGTAAAACGACCTCTCCACGACTGAGAAAATTGAGTTTTACCAAGGTAGTTTTTTTTGTTTTTTACGGAGGGCGTTTTCATTTTACCGCTGGAACGTTTAACCCATCGACGTTTTATGTGTAAGGATGGAACCCCGATTTCGAGCCTTCAGGATTCGGGGAAAAGAGGAGTGGCTTATTAGCATTCTTCCGACGGTCAAAATCCCGAAAAGGAACGTGGTGCTTATGTATGACCCTTCTTGCGATTTTCTTGGCACTCTTTCGGGCCTCTTCGTGAATTCTCTCAGAGTTTTGTATGAGTTGTCTTGTGACTTGGTATGCATATGGATTTCGGTGGATAGTTGGGAGATTGGGACGTGAAGGGTAGTGGACCTGACAATTTTTATAAAAGAGAATATGTGCAAAGGGTTTGGCTAAATCAACTTTAAAGTCAAATAAAATATTAATTTAAAATTATATAAAATAGTTTTAAAATAATATAAAAAACAAAACTTATAGTTTGGTTTTTTTGTAATTTGACACTTTAAGGCTTATTTCGACACTCAAATAATAGTGAACTAAGACCAATAGGAGACCTTTGGAAACTTCAAAGCTTTGATATTCTAGCCAATTGTGACGCAAGGCTTTGAGATTTTGACGATAGAGAAACTCGATGAAAATGGCGATAGGTTTAGAGGTTTTACTGCAGCGAAAAGGTATGCGTCAGGTGGCGCAATGACTTAACAGTTATACAAGCTTACGCCAGGAGACAAGGTTATAAAACTATCTGGCACAACTGACCTAAATTTTGGCGAAAGACACTAAGTTTAGAAATTTTCAATATTGTTCCAACATAGGCTCCATCTAGGGATGGTGCTTTCTTGTAAAGTGTCAAGAATAGTAGAGCACGTGCCTTTATCCATTGGGTGACCTGAAATCATCCTTATCAAAATTTGAACCTATCACTTTACTTGCGCCTTTCCGAAACAAAAAAACCACTTATGCATTCATTGGGATATGGAGTCGTAATGCCTTAAATCAAAACCATACCAGATGCCAAACTGAACTGGAAACATACTGAAAACCACCGTTGTACTCTAATGCTTAAAGTCAAGCTTATTTATATACATCACCTACTCTAATTGATGTCACTTCTTTGTTCAAGTATAGGAAAATTTCCAAATCAACCAAGTGAATGTCTGACTAACAAACTTAATTATGCTTCCATCTTTGAGCACAAAAATGTCAGGAGCAACTGCAAATTTCAAAACATACACTGGGAGCAGGCACTTACAGTTTTGAAATTTAGACTTCAAGAAGTTGAAAATAATAAGTTCAATGACCCATTTTAACTCCATATATACCGCTACTCGATCGTAGAAGGGGAGAGATATACCACTTTTGCAGTTAATCCATACTTCCTCCTGCTGGGCAAGTTGTATGAAATGCCTTCGTGCACTGCTGATTTTTTCTTCTTCTGGTGAAAAAATGTCGCATTGAAACTCATTGGTTTGTTGCTCAATAGTTGCTAAACAAGGAGGAGAGATCAATCGTTTCAGTAACCCCTGCTTATGTCCTTCATCTGTTGTCCAAAGATTTTCTTGATAGTTTTCATACATAGGCTGATTTCTTTCATGATGTTGTCGATTGTTTTCCTATTGAACCAACGTTTATTGTTGCTCATCATCTTCAGAAACACTTTCGTCATATTCATCAAATAAAAGAGGACTGTTGTAAATATTCATGTGGGATAGAAAATAAATCTGCTCTTCTTGTTCTTCTGGATACTCATCATAAACAGGTTGCTCATAGCACGTTCCGGAACATTGACTTTTAGAAATTTATGTTTTGTGAGGATCTAGCAAAGATGGTTGAATATCTACAGACTGATTTTCATGAGGATTTACAATAGTGATCATACCTGAAATATTTATTACATTTGGACGATTACAATCCTCCTGAAACTCTTCATGAAATGGATTTTTGGCGACATACAATTCGTCATATTTCAGGGCCTTTACTTGATCATGAAACTCATAAGTAAGGGATTATGCCATAGCAAAATGACTATGTTCTATATCAACAAACATTGATTGTATATGACCTTCCATAAGTTGTTGTTCTTCATGAATATTTAAACCAACGATTTCATCATCATGTTGTACAATTAAACCATTTTCAGCGTCATTAATATTAAAAAACTTGTTATGAGCACATTTCTCCTGAACAACAGAATTAAAAATAGAGTTATATATGAATGAGCTTGAATCTAGCTCTTCATCTGAAAAAGCGTTTTCCTCCTCATCGTTGCAGCAAATCTGGTTGTGATCGGTTTGAAAGCCTTCTGACCTTTCTGCTTCGTCTTCATGGAGTTTGGTTTGATCTTCTTCTTGAATATGATCACAAGAGCTATCATATTATGTTTCTTTGTCAGCCAACTCTTCCTCATACTGATTATCTTCATCGACTTGAGAAATTTATGATATTTCTTCCTCCTCTTCAAGAGGATTTGTTTGATCTTTTTGTCTTATGAATTCTATATTGCAGCAATCTTCAAAAAGGATTTCAGCTGAATATATCCTCTTACAATGTTGATGAAAAAGTGTGTGAAAATATTTCAATGAAGGAATACTGGAATGGGATAAAGATTTATACCAGAGTCTAGCATCTCTTTCCAACAAAAACATAAACAACTTCATGAGGACATCTTCATGATGTACATTTAATTCATCCATGAGCTTGTGGAATTCAAACAAGTGTTGAGAAGGATTTTCGTCCGCATATCCTCCAAATTTAGGAAGGACATCTTCCCAAATTTTAATGTCTGGAACAGTGTTTGGAAAACCATAAGCATTTGTAAAGTCCAGAGGAGCAAACCTCGCAACAATTCAAGCAACGAATGAATTCGACCTTTTGAGACCAGTGGAGTCACCAATGAATCATGTAGAGTCTTCGAACCAAGGAGTCATCGGGTGAATGATCACAACCAATTGAATGTCTATCCCTTGTTCACCATCAAGGAATAGGTCTAAATTTTTTTTCGTATCCCAGGGAAGATAACTTCGTTCCTCCGTCCCCGACAATGGTGCCAGAAAATGTTGTAGCAAGAGTTGGTTCTAGGCTGTAATAGAGCCAAGCCTTAACACATTTTAAATGAAATAATAATTTGTTGATTGATCATTCATAGGAGGCTTCTAGAACTAGGTCCGAAACAAATCTTTCAATCATTTATAAATCAGAAACGAAGAGGCGTGACCTCGTTTGCCTAATTTAATTAAAATAAGGAAGATGGATAGAAGATAGGGGATGAAAGAGACTGAAACAAAGAGTTAGGTATCTAATTCTGATAAGTCTTGTTGTTCCTGAGTTTATGTTTTAAGGCTATAAAACATACCATCAAGGCATTCGAAAAAGATTTTTATAAGAAGACTTGAAAATAAAGAAACAAAGAAAGACTAGATCATATTCAGTTTCTCAATTGTCTCTGTCTTGCTTCCCATTGCTCTTGGATGTTAATGTCACGTTCGATAGTAGCCCACGATCTTTCTAACTCAGCCCTATTGGTCGTTGTTTGTAGAATAGTATTAAATAAGTTTAGGGCAATGCTAGTTTGATCCTGAAGACCAAGTTCTACGTTTGGTTGTCTACCCCTAGGGACTGTCATGGGTGATAGGGTTAAAGGTTTGTAAATGGGTTTTTTATCAATTGGTTACTTCAGATTTTCAGAGACGATATTAATAAAAATAACTTTGAAATCTAAAACAGTAATGTAAAAACACATTCAAGGTCGTTTCCTGGTTTTGTAACAATTTTTTAATTGTAAACAATGAAACACAATACAGAGAAATATAAGGCTTTTATCAAGAAAGAATCTTATATTTCAGTTCACAATGATGAAAGAAAAACAAGATTTCTAACAGAGTTGAATATTAAGGAACATAAGGTTTTACAGGTCTTAAAATTACTAAAGTAATTTCAGAGGAAAGATTGTAATACTTTCAACATCCAAACCAATCTGAAATAATAAACAACAATGAATATAAATTCGAATTGATTTACTCGTTAGAAACACACATTAAAGGAAAATTTAACAAAGCATGAAAACAGAGGAAGAAACATAGTCACAAAGTTGCAGGATCCAGAATCTTGTTTGCGGTTTATATTTCGATGAACTTCAAAGTTGATCTTACAAAAATTAGCCTTCTCCAAAATTTCTAAAGCCCCATTTCAGCCTTTTGAAACTATATTTATACCTTTCTATCAAAAAATTTCATTGGTAACTAACCAACTTCCTAATATTACGGTTACATAGACTAATGTCAACCGTTTACAATTTCTTTCAAAATTCTAAAAAATAAAAATATTTACAAAGTTTTAAATTTGCGTTGATGAACTTTCTTTATCTGCTTCAATGCATTGAACATATTTCCCCAAAAATTTTACCAAGACCCTAGGAGCCTCAGGTACTTCATTTGCTTCAAAAGAGAAAAATCTTCTCTGTAAGCCTGGCAACTGGCTTTCTATTGTTTTCTCTGTGAATTTAACCTTTTCCAACTTTGAACTTGAAGCTATCATCCACTTATCTATTTCTGCAATGTTGACCATTTTAATATTTGGGATTTTTCCTTTCCTTTCTTCGAGTTCTTCTTTTGACTTTCGCTGACACCTGGTAATGTTGACTTCGCCTAATAACTCAGAAAAACCATCTGTCCCGATATTTACTGAATCTTTTTAAATAAGATTGAAGATCCTTTGACAATATTCATTAATTCCTTTTGTAATTCTTTTATATTCTGCCAATTTTGTTTCCCAAACTTTTATCATTATATCTCCTTTTACTTGTTTCGAAATGGGTAATTTCTGGGTTTTTCCAATTTATTCTTTTTGTAAAGAAGTTATTACCTTTTGAAAAGAATTCCTTGCTGCTTTAGCTTCTCTTTCTTTCTGAACTACCTTTTCCATAGACCTATTTGACTCATGAAAATAATTCTGGATGATTTCCAGATTACATAATATTTTCTGTTCTTCTTCTTCTATGTTTGCATAAATCTCTGATGCTTGAGTCTTGAAATATTCAATTTCAATTACTTGATTAGTAATTGAAATAATCTTATCTTGCAGAGATTTATTTTCATCGCCCAGCTTTTGAACATGTTCTTGGGTAACCTGTATCATGTGTTTTTCTTTATCCAAGTTTTCATTCAACTTTTGGATTTCTTGTATGTCTTTGAGTCTAGCTTGTTCTAGACCCTTTTGTATTCCCCAGCCAATAATTCTTTCATTTTCTTTTAATCTGTCCTGCAACTACATTATTTCTTGATCCTTTTGCTCAAGCATAGTTGTTAGATTTCCTACAGAGTACATGTTAGCCGATGCTATAACACCCATGGTTCCTGCTAACTCTATAGCGAATTCTCCTTCATTGAGTTTCTTTCCATCAATGATAATGTTATGTTTTTTTATCGTTCTTTCTCCTACAGGATGAATTTCCTGTTTCAAGACAGCTCTTCGTTTTTTACTGAAAAAATAATCAGATGAAGGGATTTCATCTCTGGTGATTGGCTCTAATTCACTTACATATAGAACTCATTCATGAGGGGTTCCGAAAGTAGACTGTAATGGAGTCAATGTTGTGATAGGACTGCCAATTTCCTTTGAAGTTGTTCCTCCAACATTTTCTGGAATATCATCGAGAACTATTGGACTTGTTTCTATTCCTTTTCCCTTTTCTGTTTCTGGTTCTTTGATCTGAGAATCTTCTGTGTTCTGTGGAGGTATTTCAAGATCTTTCAATTTATCTTTGTCACTTAACTTATCCTGAATATCAGTTTCAAACCCCGGAGGAATTGTTTCTTGCTCTGGCAATGAAGTTGACATTTCGCCTTGTAAAATATTTGGCAAACAGCTCCGTCTATGTCTTTGAAAAGATGCAAACCCCACCTGTGCATCAGGTGACAAGGCTTGCACTCCGTTCTGCACTTCCTCATAAGACTTAGTAGTTTTGAAAACATCATCATAAACTGAAATTTCGTGTTCATATGCTTTTAAATTACATTGTATGCAGTGCCGACTGATTATTTGGTAAGGGTCGTGTTTCATGTGCTCTATGCTTGTTAATTTCACTTCGTCCATCGACTCGGCTTCTGCCTTAGAATGGCCTATGTTTAATAAAATGAATTTTCCGATATAAACAGGAAAAGATGGCCATTCTTTTTTCTGCTGAGCTTTTAATTATAACCCAATACCACCATTTACTAGTTGATAAGCCACTTCTCTGCATATCAACCTGTCTGGTAAAATTTTTGGGAGTGCGTGAGGCGGAATGGAACAGCCATAAACCCTAACATAGGAAAAAATTTCCTCAATGAACCAGTCAGCAACTGACTTGAGGTTTTCTATGATGGTATTAGAAATGCGAGGAGGTTCGCATCCAAAGAATATTTTGTGCAGAGGGATAATTACATAATGACAAACATCATAAAAAAAAAATTTCATTTTCTTCCCAGAGAGCTGAGTGGTATTTATGAACAGGCTCTGGGCAAGAAACATTCCAACTCCAATTCATTAATGGGAAATGAGTCATAAAACAAATGGCATCCATGATATAAGCTGACATATAAAAAGACATTGGTTGTCCTTTTGACCTAGCTGCTTTGTAATTCACAACCTCTGATGTGAGGTTA
>WSFP011448072.1:0-19975 GCA_009831015.1 Picea engelmannii | reverse complement strand
TGAGAAACTAGGGGGTTGGAGCCTCCTTCCAGTTGCAGCTGGAAAACAAAGGAAGTTGGTGCTTCCAATGAATGTAATTATTCAAGACATATAAGAAAAAACATTCCGTGGTTTTCTCCCGATTTGGGTTTCCACGTAAAACAATGGTGTATTGTGCATGTGTGTGATTTTTTATTTGTTACTGCTCATTATTGGATAATAATTCTACAATGATATAACATTTGAAGAAAAAGGATTATAATTATGTTATTACTAATTCACCCCCCCTCTCAGTAATCCAACAGAAATTTGGCAACTATTTGTGAGACTCTTTGGGAATGGTATTGGGATAACCATGGATGGTGGCTAGATTCAAATTTTTGTAAAGGCTTCCAGCCCAAGAATGAAGCATTGGAGCAAGGGGAAGCTTACCTTGGAACAAGTCTTTGACAATGGTGGAATTATGAGGAGTCCTTCTTTGGTAAACATTGGAAGGATTGAATCTTCCTTATGGAAGGGATTTTGGGAACGACGGGTTCATAGGTTGTGGAGTCGAAAGATGATCTTAGAAATTTCATCAAATGGGAATAGGGAACTTACCTTAGGTGGAGTCACCAAGAAAAATAGGAAAAGGCTTTGGGATAGTTTTCCAATTGTCATTAAAGATCATAAAGGATTCAAAATCCTCCTCGACAATGACGCCAAAATGTTATCACACATATTGTAGTTTGGGAAAATCCCAACCCAAACCATAAAGGTGTGAAAACTATGAGAGTGTTTACCCACTCTCACCTTAAATAAACACTCCCCTCACTTTAGTGATGATAAAATCATCACAAGGGGGGAATATTGGGTGACCCTAGGTGGAATTGATATGGAAAGCGAAATATATGAAAGGTGCACCTATAGTTTAAGGTCAAATATGGAAAGGAGTCTTGATAAATACTCTTATGAGAAGGTAATTTGTTTCCAAAGGTGATTTACCTACAAAACAATGTTAGCCCTACCCGAAACAAGACAATATATAGAAAATGAATCCTCAAAACCAAAGGAGATTCAACAAGAAACCTTGTTGTCCCAAACTATAGCATCATGGAAATATATATACCAACAATAAATGATAATAAGACTTGCAAATTTAACCATCAAAATCAAGTACAAGATATTGGAGACAAAGCTAGAAATAAGTATATGAATTTCCAATGATTAAACCAAGACTTTGATAGTGATTAGAGGGATGTTTGTTAGTGTTATCGAAGATATTTGTAACAACATTATGGTTTTAGCAAAAAATTTCTACATCATCAAGTTCTAGAAACTAACATCCACAAACAATCCACCCAAACGATAAAATTTAACTAGTAGATTAATTATGGCAGCTTGCAAGTGAATTTTAACGATAGAAAGGTGAGAAAAGAGTAAGATAAAGATGCGTTTTCTGCAGACCTATTGGATGTAGCATTAAATTTATAACAACATTGATATAACTTAGCTAAACTAGATGCCCTTAGGGCACAATATAGCTTGAAACATGAAGAATTTAATCCAACTTAAACACTTGCAATATCTCAAGAAATCACGTATACCAATGCATGCATATTTAGATCTCTAATGCAATTAGACTAATGCTTTATTTATTGGGTAAATGGAGACTCTTGTGTATGATATAGGGTTTATTACTTATCTAGGGGTGTAATCCTTTTTACTCCCTAGAGAAAACAAACATTAGCAAGGTAAATTTACAAGGGTGTAAGCCTTTTCACTCCTTGAAACAACCTTTGCAAAGTAGTTTTTTCAATGAAAATAATGATATATTTTGATGGAGGGTGTATGTCCTTATATGCCTCCAAGTATTTAGATAAATTAACCTTGAAATAATAAGAAACAACACAATTATGCACAAATTCCTTACCAATTCCAAGAGATAGCATGAAAAACCCTTCTTTATCAAGAATATTCCATCACATTACCAAGAAATAATCATCCAAGAGATAGTTCCTAGCATTTTCCTCCAATAGACAAGTAAAATCATCCACAAAGCACCCATAGAGAGATAGAACAAATTTCCCAAGCAGGGAAAAAAATTCAGCCAAGAGAGTATATAATTCTCAAAACCATGATGATAAAATGAAAGCGAGGTGACCTCTATTTATATGAGGTAACCTAAAAACAATTTATCCACATTTAAAATGTGAATGAAAAATTAGAAGAGGCTGACCTCCTCTATTTTCCCTTTACAACTTAGAAATATAAAATTACAGAAAATAAATCCCTTAGAAGGGTGACGTCATGCCCTAAAGGGTGACATTAGGCCTCCAAGAGAGGCATTGAGCCTATAAGTGTAAGTTGTTGGGCCTCCAAAGGCCTCATGTCACCTTGTCATGTGCTAGGGTGACAAGCAATGCATATCTCTCCATCAAATCACATCACATCACCATCATCATCATCAAACCCCATCATCATCATCAAACCCCATCATAGCCTCATCAAAAAAGGTGGCATGAAGGGCTAGGGTATGACATCCTAGGCCTCCCAAGGCCAACGTTCAGGTGCAAGGGGACACAATATCATCATCACATGGATTCCAAGTGCCTCCAAAGGAAACATTCATCTTCCCAATTGTGAAATGAGTGGGGGTGCATCATTGAACCTATGGGCTTCAAGCCCCTATGAATGTCTAAGTTTCCTAGTTCCTCTGTGAAAAAGATTTCACCTTGAAAGGTCCCACAAAGAAAAAAAAGTATTCCCTCCAAGGGTCCACAAGTCACACGTATCATGCAAAGTAAGCCATACTTAATAAAATAACCACACAAACATGTACATCAAATCCCGCCTTTTCAAAATAAACAAATGATCAAAGACATTATACAACTTGCCAAATTTAAGTATGGGAGGCTTGTCATGGTGCCCTATTGGGTAGATCAGTCCCCAAGTCAAGGAGTGTTTCCCAAGAAGACCCTATGTAAGTAATGTAAGAGAGTATGAGGTGGATGGGGGTGTGACTTTTTGGCATGGGTTTTCTTGACATAGAAGGGCTCACATTGTCTCATTTATGGGTGCCTTTGTAGAGGGTGTGTTGCATCCTCATTTGAAATGAAACCTTTTTCCAAGCCCTTTGTTTCCATTAATTGATTATGGTACAAAAAATTGAGTTCTATGTGTAATATAAATTAAGTATCACTTTAATGCCACTTGAAGTTAGGAACACACAAATTATCATGTGCAGGGAAAGTAAAAGACACCACAACATGCGCTCCCTCAATAAGCGAGACATTTATTAGTTTTGTGTTTTATCTTTATAGGTCCTTTATTTTTATGGAGAAGTATTTCATTTCTCTCAAGACCTCGGGGATATAATCTAGAGGATAATATAAAGTTTTTAACTTTTTCCAGGTACAAACCCCTGGGACTTTAGCCACTTCTTCCCATGAAATGATTTACAAGCCCTTCTTGGGTCAATATGCTTGAAAACCCAAAAGGTGAGTAAGTGAAAGGGAAGATGAGTGGAAAATGATAAGTATGTGTAGGAATGGTATGATGAACCTTCAAAGAGACCCCCTAGTAGAAACCCTTTTCCCGAGGGTGACCTACTTACTAGGAAAACATGTCAACCACCAAGGTGAAATGAGGGAAAAGGCATAATTTCCAAGAAAACATTTTCAAAATAAAGAAAGGATCATTTGCAATATGTTCAAATGATTCAATTATTAAAATGACATTTACCATGACACTGAACTTGTTACCTCATGAAGCAACACTTGCTGTCTTATGTGGAACAAGCTAGTGTGGTGGACATTGCTTCTTCCGATCAATGATGATGTGTGGTAAGAAGAGGGGCTCTGCTCACTCATCTGGATCTCAACACTCCATGTATGAAACTTGCGGGCCTCAAGACATCATCTCATTAATTATCCCTAGAAATGGGGGGTAACACATCCGATGGAAAGTCCCAATTAGACCTACTCTCGTTTGGGATGGCGTTTCCGACTAGTATGTGAGCCTGATTTTCATAATAAATATTTTCAATTATGAATATGAGAAAATAATGTTCTCAAGTGAATTAAAATATGAACTAAATACCTATCTAATGCTATATTAAACTATTCTAAGAATATTCTATTTTAATCTAACCTATCCGGTCAGGAGCAAGCTAAAATATTATGAGTACAATGAAAAACGATATTACCAACAAAAGAAATAATTCATATATGGAAGTGATAAATAAACTTAACTATGATATAGATACAACAACAATCAATCATATATTATATCCATGAAAATGTCTCGGTAATCATAAGGAAATCAATGACAAAATCAATATCAAGAACATAATGAAGAAATAATTCATATAACTATGTTCAATAACATTAAAGCAGTAGACACATACACAAAGAAAAATCTTATACACACATATTTGAATCATAAATTTTCAAGATGCCTCTTTCTCTATTCATTCAACAGTAAAAGTACTGCTCTGATATACAACAGGTAAAAGTAAATTTCATCTCATAGTTATCCCTTTTATAAAACAAGGGAGATTATTTACATTCGGTAACTTTCATCATGTCAGATGATAGTTCCGACCCATCATTTTACATTCCTCATTCATGATTTATGTAAGTAAAAATAATTAAAATGAGAAGGGTCAGTTGAAAAACATCAAGATCATGAGATCTTCTGAAGTTCCATTTTGTCTCTATATTCTTTCCATAATGCATAATCTTCCAAGATTGTTTCTAGTTTGTTTAGTTGTATCTTCTCCAGGTCCAAGTCACTATCATATATATTAGTTGTCACTTCCATTTTTAAGCCCTACTTGGTCCTCTTGAAAAAATATTTTGGCCAACATGATTAGTTTCATTAGCTTCATCAAATGGTCATTTGAGACCTCTTTGCTAACCTCTGTAATATGCTCAATAAATTCTAGGCTGACATCCATTTTCTCTTCAACTTCTTCTATCCTTACTTCACTAGGGGTTGTATCATCAATGTTTGGCATAATATCCATCACAAAGTATTCTAGTATCTCATCATAGAAATTACATAATCTCATGTAGGCTTTGATTATTGTTTTCTGAATGTTTTTGATGTTTTCTAGGAGGGGTTTCCAGGTATCAAACAAGACTTGATATTTATATTTTGTATGGCAGTGTAGAGTGGAAAGGTACTTGGTGGGTTATGCTATACACTTTGCCAATCCACAATTATTTCAAAGAAATCTTAAGACTTATGATATTTTCCCCTCACTTCTTCCATCTAGTTTTCTAATTTGATCTGATCGTCTTGATTTCTTTGAATATCATTCAATATACAAAAACAATTATTTTGTACTATTTTTAGCTCTTCATTGGTAGCTTTGGCTTCTTATTTTATAGTTTCTAGGATGAGAGCTCATGCATGACTTTCTTCCAGAGTTTTTTCAAGTCTCTCTTTCTCTTGTTCCAACCCTAGCATTTTATGTTCTAGCTGTTCAATGAAGTTGTTGGATTCCACATGTTCTGTCTGCAAACTGGATATCTCTCGTGCATGACTATATTTTAGTTTCTCTGTCTCTTGAGAATGTGCCAACTTGAGGGCATCTAGTTCTCCCTTATGAATAATTTCAACCATGTGGATCTTATTCTATAAATTTGCATTCATTTCATCCTTTTGGACTTGCAAAACCTTTTGCATTTCTTCTTTATGAAAATTTTCTGTTGTAATGGTTGCCTTTATAAAATCAACAATAATATCATCTCTTTGTGTCCTCAAAACTTCTTCCAGTTCAACCATTTTATCCTTTGATGTGTCTAAGGAAGAAGCTAATTCATTTTCCCCTGCAAATGCATTTAGAGAAGAAGCAATTTGTATAACATTGTCCTTGGGGTTTGGACCTGCTATCCATTCAATGGACCTTTTGGAAGATCCTTGGCTGAGATTTGTTTTCCTCCTCTTCATTTTGTTTGATCTTTTCTTGATTCCTTTGGTCTTTTTGTTGTAGTAGTATTCTCCCACTGCTACTACAACTTCGTCTAATTCTAGCAATTGCGAGGAAAATGGAAAATTCCTTGGTATTTCCATAAGAGGGGTACACTTTTGAGGGGGTATGTCAACTATACCCACATTTGGGCTTGCTGAACCATTTTTTTCCTTGTTATCTCACAAGTTGTAGGTTGGGAAAAGACCAACCCAACCACAAAATGGTGACAACTAAGAGAATACCTACCTGCTGTCACCTTAGGAAGGTATTACCATCACTTTAGATATGAAGTAATCACCTCAAGGGGGGAATCATGATGACCTTGGGGGAAATGAGATGGAAAGTGAAGAGACAAAGGAGAGTCCCCTTATAGGTCAATTATGGAAGGTGAAAAGGGCTTGAAAATATTCTTGTAGATGGTAGAATATATTCCACAACGCAGTAGATTTTCCAAGTGCTGATTGTACCTTCCCTAGACACACGGAAAACGAAGATACAAAACCAATATTATGTTGGACAATAAATTTAAGCTTTTTGTCCCTAATTGCAGAAATAAACAGTAATATATATCAGCAATAAAATGATAATGAGAGATGCAAATAAAGATGCTAAAATTATATTTAAGATTGCAAGAGACAAGCTAGCAATGACTAGTTAACTCAAGTATGAAAGAACAAGACTTTAGCATGAAACAAGGTTGAAATGAAATAGTATTTCAGAGATATAATTTCATCCTTATGGCTGTAGAAAACAACTTGTTGAAACAAATAAATAAGCCACCAAAAATCACAAGTAATCCACCCAAAAGATGTGCTAGGCCTAGTAGATTGTAGGGGTAAATTATTAGCAACTTTTGACGATTGAATAGTGAGTTAATAAAGAAAGTGTTTAAGGTTTGTTTCGGCCCTAATGGCTGTAACATTAAACTTATTACATCATAAATTTTCTTGGCTAAAAGAGGACACCCTTAGGGAACAAGAATGCTTATAACATGTAAAAGAAATTCCAACTTGAACAATTCTAATATCTTGTAGTTCTACGTATCCCAATGGAATGGTTTATTTCTCTAATGCAAGAGATTATTGCTTTTAACTATTAGGTTATGAAGTATTTAAAAGAGAAAGAGATAGTTGTGCTACCTCCTTGGGGGTGTAATCCCTTTTACTCCCAAATTTAAGCAAAACTAGCTAAGGAAAACCCTAGGAGGGTGTAAACCCTTTTACTCCTCCTAGTATTCCTTTATGCAACAACTTATTTCAAGACAAAATTATGGCCTTGGTGTGGTTGTATGCACTTATACTCCCCAATAAGCTTTTGAAATTAGACTTGTAACCAAGAAAGAAGAAACAAAATGGATTCCTTACCTAGTGCAAGCATAAACAAGATAAACTCCTTATTTAACCAAGAAATATCCACCATAAAGCAATAAAAGTATTCCAAGAGAGATAGCACATCACTTCTTACACCAATAGAAAAGATAAACCATAGCAAGATAATGTAACCAAAAGAGATGAAGAGAATTTCCCAAGAAGGGCACAAATTTCAGCCAATTATCCTCCGCCACATGGGAGAGATATGATGAAATGAGATACAAATGATCTCTATTTATACAAAATGTCTTAAACATAGTCTATCCACTCAAGTTAGGGTAAAAAAAAACAAGGGGACACAAACCCTTATTTTTCCCCTTTACACAAGTAGTTCATCTTTAATTCAAATTTAAATTTTAAAAAGTGCACAATAGAAACCCTAAAATGACGTCACCCCTCTAAGGGTGATGTTTTTACCATTTGATCAAGTCGTTGGAGTAGAAGGTTGAAGTCATTGGGGATCATAAATCCTCACTCTCATGTGCTATGGAATCCTCAAGTGTTCTTCCACAAAATCATTCCAATTGTCAAGTAGCAATTTCATCACCACCAATCCCTAACCCCAATGGTGATGTAAAATCCAAGAAGGTGACGTTTTAGCCCTTCCAAGAAAATTGTTTGGCATTTGGGGGATAGGAAATGTCCTCTAAGGTGTCCTCTAGGCCTCCAAAGGAAATTCATCATTATCCAGAAAGTGGCCCCTTGGCATCCAACCTGTGGGAGTCAATCCCCATGGAATCCCAAGCTAGGCTTGTTCCTCCAAATATGTTCACCAGCTGGGTCCTACAAAGACAAATGGATATTCCCTCCAAGGATATCAATTCAAAGCATCATGATGAGTAAATCGAATCAATAAAAGATCCATATGCTCAAATACATCCAAACTACCTCATCAAAATAAACTAATTCTCAAATACCCTATGCAATTTTCCAAGTTTAGGTATGGGAGGGTTGAGAAAATGACCTATTGGGTGAATCATTCCTCAAGTTTAGGGGTGTATCCCGAGCGGACCTGCTTCTAAGTCACGTGGATGATGTTTCATGGATGAGGGGAAAATTTTTGGGCATGGGTTTCATGACATACAATGGGTTGTAGTGTCTCACTTATGGGTGCCTTTGTAGAGGGTGTGTTGCACCTTCATTTTCAATGCATCCTTTTTCCAAGCCCATTCATTTCCATTAATTAATTAATAATACAAAACCTTGGGTACTCCCTATTAGTGAATCTATTAGCTTGGGGAGAAGTACAGAAAGGCCACTTGAAGCTAGAGGTTCACAGATTTCCATATGCAAGGAAACAAAGGGACACCACATAAGTGTACACACCTCAACAAGTGGGCACATTTATATAATTTTAATTTTCTTTCGTAGGTCTTCGATTTTTTTTAGGAGAATCTTTTCATTTCTCTAAATACATCTTTGGGAGAGAATTTGGAAGGTTCACAATCAGGATTTTATATTTTTCCATCCATAAGTCTCTATGCCTTCTACCCTTTCTTCCCATGAAGTGAGAGACAACCCCTTCTTGGGTTAGTACACCCTGTACCACTATAACAATTTTTATATGGAATCCAAGTCTCGGGACTTAGAAAAAGGCTAAATCAGCATAGAGGTGCAATAAACTGGAGGATGAGGCCACATCTAACGGATGAGGCTAAGTCTAGTGAAAGTATGAAGTTAATGGGACTCAACGGGTCAAAGATTGTGGGTGCCACATATCAATGATCATGGAGCATATCGGGCCAAGAACTAGTACATAGGTTAATTTTTTGAAAGCAGGTCGATAAAAATACCATGGTTTCATCTCGAGATCACGTGGCGCTACCGAATGCATTTCAGGGGGAAAGGCGGGTGAAATCGAAACCACTCAATCACACCCTGAAATCATGTGTCAGATGTCATTAAAAGTGTTAAATCCAAGGGTCACATGTGGAAAGGAAAATTGAAAGCTAGTCAAATCATCTCGAGAAACTTGTTTGGGTGCCATTCGTCAGTGATATTCCAAGTAAGCGCCACCAAATAACCAATTTAAAGACTCATCATTGGAAATCGATGGTCGAACATGATAAGCCGCTATCCCTGTAAGGAATTTCATCAATAGCCCATGATTAACACTCGATGGAGACTGTTACTCAAAACACAAGTGAAATTACTCTATTTCAGGTAATTGACGTTTTATTCCAGAGCGGGATAACCGAAAATTGAATCATTCGTCCAATTCTTGTACAATTGAGAGAAATAGGCTCCTGTTTCCAGGAAAACCAAAGGAAATGGAGAATAAAGATTCAATGGCCTTCAACAAATCAAGAAATTTGAATAGTATGACCAAACTATCAATTAATAAAAAAGAAAGGCATGCTGTGTAGATACTGGCAACTAAATTTTACACAAAATCTGCAGATGAACCATGATCAGGTGAAGAAATCAGACTGGATCCTATTATGAAGGATTTGATCATTAATGGATATGCAGACATATACTACATGAAAGATGGAAAGAATAAAAGAAACAAGTGACGAAAGAATGAGACTAAAGATGAAATTTTCGAAGGTACTAAAGAAGACCAGCCTGGTTGGCTTGACACCTTAAAGGAAGAGATTGCAAACCTGAAATAAATTGCAAGATAAATTGAGTATATTTCAGGGAATTTTGTGATGATGCAGACAAATGGCATTCAGGGTAAAGATATAAAAAAATTTGGTTTTATGTTTGTAATGTTCCCTATAAAATATGAGTTCAGTTTTGGTACGTTACTCCCTCTGTGACCGATATCTATTTTTGGAATCTTGGAGAAGATGATCCATTTTGGGTCTCATTTGTAATTTATCTATATATATTGTTAAAAATATAAAATAATGGTTGGACTTATCAGAGAAGGGCATGCCCTCGTAGCAACAGAAATTTGTAATTTCTTATGAATTTTAATATAAGCAGATAAGGTTTTCTTAGATAGCCCAGATTCATCATGGTGTTGATGTTCAATATGTTTTCTTGTATTTCATATTCATAAATGTGTTTTTATGCTATAGATAATCTTTAAGCAAGAGAAAGAATCCACCCTGCTTGTGCTCTTTTTCATATTGATTATAGTTGTTATATGTTTATTGGTTCTTGGTTCAGAATTCACCCATGATTGTTGCTATGTTTTCGGTATCCAACCTTTATGTTTCTTCTTCTAACGTTATACCAAGAGATTTACCTCTATTAGATGCCTCTTGCTGATAGTAGTCTTTCCTTTATTTTCCTCTACCATCTCATATTAATTATTTGGTTGAACATCATACCTATTTTTCCTCTGTTCCCTCTGGAATACATAGCTTATAACTCTTCATATGTTTTCAGGAATTGACCCCATTTCTCAATGGCCCTACTCTTCTGTTTTGTCCTACCACTTTTAAATTTTACACTATGACAAAATCTGACCTCTATGCGAGCATTGCCAAATATTTTGAGTAATTTAAATAACTATATTCCCGAGAGAGCCCTCTCTAGTTGGAAGGGTCAGAATCCAACCTATAGTTGGTTGAAACAGTTACCTTTGTCATTTGTTTTATCATCCGAACAAATTTATAGAGTGCTAACATGCTGGCATTGTTGCCGGGGAATGAAGGTGAAACCTTCCCTGGGAGAAACGACAAAGTTCATATCTGAGTACTGATGGTGAAAAGTATTCAGACATAGAAATGATGTATATCATTCACTTGGCGACTCCATCTTCAAGAATCCAGAATTCAAAATTTTTATGATGACTCCACTGACCAAAGAATTAGTAGCCTGAATATTTTATTGGAAACTTCACTCAAGCTTCAAATACAGTTTAGAGACTCCACTGGAAGATGAGACCCCTTGATAGAGATATGAAAGGACATCATGGGAGAAAACAAGTACCTAAAGTTGATTTTTTTTCAAGACATAATATTTTTTGTTATTAATTACCTTTTGTCCTTTCTTGAACATGATAAACAAATTTTTCTTCACCTGCTGCATGCAAATGATGATCATGATAACCTTGAAATTGTATATCCTCCTCTTAAAGTTATACAAATATCTCCTCAGTTTATCATTGATTTTGATCAAAATATCCCATATGAGCCATGTGATAACCATGACCAAGTTGACGAGCCTCATGAAACCAATGTTGAACTCTCCAAGATCTAACGTAGATAAAAACCCCTAAAATTACCTCACATCCTTTATGATTTTCCTCCAAAGCACTATAAGTAACTACCTGTGTTTGATGGGGAACAACATGCCATCATAGCTGAAAAACACATCCAAGAGTTTGAGCATTTTATAGATTTGTTTGAGATTGACAACGATGATGTTTGTATGAGGTCCTTCTCTCAATCCTTGAAAGGAGATACCAAAGAATGGTTCAAACATTTGCAGCCAGAGACAATTAGCTCATGGGAAGAATTGAAGAGTATTTTTTCAAAGTTTTGGGGTAAGAAGAAATATCTAGATCTACAACTTACAGAATTCTATGCCTTGAAAAGACAAAGAAATGAAACTATTTCTACATTCAGTAGAAGGTTTTCTAGTATTTATTACAATTTTCCCAAAGAAATTCAACCCACTGAAGCCGCTCCCATGCTCCAGTATGCCACTACTCTTCATCCATATTTGTCTTTCCTCTTGATGGAAAGAAGACCTAAGACCTTACAAAAAATATTTAATGATGCTCAGGATATTCAACACAATATCCAATCATGTGAACAAATTCGAAATGAGGGGTTGGATGCTCCTGGACATGAAAGTGAATATGAACAGAGAACAGTTGATTGGAATATTGAGCATAAAATTGATAATATCATAGGTCCTCTTGAAATTTTAAATGCTAATGATTTTGCAAAGGATTATATTTCACTTACTGAAAGAGAGGACAATTATGTAACTTCTAATCCACCCCATGATAAGCATGGAGCTAATTGTTTCATATATTCATTTGTAGACAGTCAAGAAGATGAATTTGCAAATCAACTTGTTGAGGAACAGGTTGATGTCCCAAGTTTTTTCTTATTAGATGACATTGCAGATGTTGTTGATTTGCCTATGTATGATGAATATGATGTTGACTTCCTAGAACAACCAACTGCATGTTCTCTATTATAAAATGTTCATTTTCAACAGTGTAGTGAGAGAAATCAACCTACATATCACAGTTACAAAGAAGAAAGTATTGAAACAACTGCAAGAAATTATTTACCTTTATGATTGTATTCATTTAAATTGTTGAAAGAAAATGATAAGATCATCATTGAAGCAAAGGAATGTGTGTTGATGCCAAATCAGACTGATTCACTGAAACAAATTGACAAAAAATTGCAACAATATTCTCATGTGTTTGATGAATCTCTTACTTGTTATATAGAAGGTCTTGTTAGTTAAAAATTGCAACTATTGGTCAAAGATGAATCTGAAGATGAGTGTGTTCAACAATCCAAAGAAATTTAAAAATGTGCATATGAAAACAATGAAGAAAATGAAGAAATTTTTGAATCAGGTGTAAGAACCTTGCCATTATGTTTTTCTTCTTTCAAATTGCTCAAGCAAAATGTTAATAATGTTTCAGATCATAAACCCTCCAGGCATGATGTTGAATCTGAAGAAAGAAATATAAATGCAAATAAAAGTTTTCTTCCATTATGTTTCTCTTCATTTGAATTGTTAAGAGCCAATCACAAGAAAACATAGAAAACTAGTAAAAGTGTTGTTGTTCAAAGTCAATTGCCTTCTTCTGAAATTGATGAAGATATCCAACTAGATTTCTAGAAAAACAAAGTGTTTCAAAGTTGTCTTTCTCCCCCTATGATTGATATAGTTGTTCATATTATAAGTGGCTTGGACATGTATGAAGGCTCTGAGACCCCATCTATGGAGACTTTGATAAATGAACAAACAAATGACATAGAGTTTCAGGGAGGCAATAAAACAATGTATGTCATGATTCAATAAAAAATGCAGAAAGATCATAAAGAAGCACTTGTTTGACTTGATTCATTTGAATATTATGGTTCTAAGACTGAAGAGGAAGAACTAAGAAAACAAACACTTGTGAAGATGGCTTGTCCTTCTGTTTTGAATCATCGAAAAGAAATATTTTCTCATATGTTTCATGACCCTGTGGCATGTTATATGGAGAGTTTTAACTATCAAAATTTACAGCTTATGATGGGTTGTAAGCTTAGAGATGAATATGATGACCAATCAACTTCAGTGTTAGATATGGATTGATTTCTACTAGGGGTTTCATTTCAGCCAGCACTGTCTTCTGATTCAGAAGATTGTTATTTCCAGTAGCCTCAATAGATTTTTCAACCTCTTGGTGGCAATCAACATGGTAAATCACATGAAAGAAAGAATGCAGTGGAAAAAGAAACACATGTTTGTTTTTTTGTTCATGTGTTGAAATATCCATTTGCAGTTTTGTTAGAAATAGTTAACAATCCCAATATTTTTGAAATTCTAAGATTTGAATTCATATATAACTTCTTGAATGAGTTATCAGTAAATAAGATTTGGAGAAAGCATGTGCAAAGTAAACAAGAAGTGGATAAAATGATGGAATGGATGCATTGGCATTATGCTTTCACCTGATTGGCAGTTTATTTCAGCAGTTAGGGTAGGTAGGTGTGAATAAGCTTGTAGATCAATCAGTTTCAAGTTTAGGTATCCAAATAAAGTGTTCATTTATATGTCAGTATTATATCCAACATTCAGCCTCCAAGTGAGAGTGATGTGCGGACTTTGGTTTTCAACGAACATTGGTAACATGTCAAGGTATAACACACACTTGTTGTGAGAGAAGCTCCAATTGATAAGGAACATGGTCTACTATTCTTTTCTACCTCGCAGGGAGGATAACATCCCCAATTGGAGCCCATGTTATCAATATAACAATTTTTATATGGAATCCAAGTCTCGAGACTTAGCAAGAGGCTAAATCGGTGTAGAGGTGCGATAAACTAGAGGACAGGGCCACATATAGCAGACATGGATAAGTCTAGAGAAAGTATGAAGTTGATGGGACCCAGTGGGTCATAGATCATGGGCACCGCAGATCAACGGTCATCAAGCATATCGGGCCGAGCACTAGCGCGAAGGCTAGTTTTTTGAAATCGGTCCGACAAGAATACCATGGTTTCATCTCGAGATCACGTGGAGCCACCGGATGCATTTCGGGGGGAAAAGTGGGTGAACTCGAAACCACTCAATCACACCCCAAAATCACGTGTCAAATGTCATTAAAAGTGTTAAATCCAAGAGTCACATGTGGAAAGGAAAATTGACATCCAGTCAAATCATCTCGAGACACTTGTTTGGGCATCATTCGTCTATGAGATGCCAAGTAAGTGCCACCAAATAATGGTTTTAAAGACTCATCATTGGAAATTGATGGTCGAACATGATAAGCCGCTATCCTTGTACTTAATTTTTTCAGTAGCCCATGATTATCACTTGATGGAGACTGCTACTCAAAACACAGGTGAAATTACTCTATTTCAGGTAATTGACATTTTATTCCAGAGCGAGATAACCGCAAATCGAATCATTCGTCCAATTCGTGTACATTTGAAAGAAATAGACTCCTGTATTCGAGAAAACCAGAGGAAATGGAGAAGAAATATCCAGCGGCCTTCATCAAACCGGGAAATTCAAATAGTATGACCAAACTATCAATTAAGAAAAAAGAAAGGCATGTTGTGTAGATATTGGCAACTAAATTTTACACAAAATTTGCAGATGAACCAGGATCAGGTGAAGAAATCAGACTAAATCCTATTATGAAGGATTTGATCATTAATGGATATGAAAATAGATACTACATGCAATATGGCAAGAGTAAAAGAAACAAGCGATGAAAGAAGGAGACTAAAGATGAAACTGTCGAAGGTACTGAAGAAGACCAGCCTGGTTGGCTTGACACCTTAAAGGAAGAGATTGCAAACCTGAAATAAATTTCAAGCTAAATTGAGTATATTTCAGGGAATTTTGTGATGATGCAGACAAGTGGCATTTAGGGTAAAGATATAAAAAGTTTTGGTTTTATGTTTATAACGTTCCCTAGAAAATAATAGTTTGGTTTTGGTCCGTTACTCCCTCTGTGACCGACATATATTTTTGGAATCTTGGAGAAGATGATCCATTTTGGGTCTCATATGTAATTTATCTATATATACTGTTAAAAAGATAAATGAATGGTTGGGCTTACCGGAGAAGGGCCTACCCTTGTAGCAAGAGAACTTTGTAATTTCTTATGAATTTTAATATAAGAAGATAAGGTTTTATTAGATAACCAAGATTCATCACGGTGTTGATGTTCAATATGTTTTCTTGTATTTCCTATTCATAAATGTGTTTTTATGCTATAGATAATCTTTAAGCAAGAGAAAGAATCCACCCTTTTGGTTCTCTTTTTCATAATGATTATACTTGTTATATGTTTATTGGTTCTTGGTTCAGAATTCACCCATGATTGGTGCTCTGTTTTCGGTAGCCAACATTTATGTTTCTTCTTCTAACGCTATACCAAGAGATTCACCCTCTATTAGACCCCTCTTGCTGATAGTAGTCTTTCCTTTATTTTCCTCTACCATCTCATATTATTTATTTGGCTGAACATCATACCTATTTTTCCTCTGTTCCCTTTGGAATACATAACTTATAACTCTTCATGTGTTTTTAGGAATTGACCCCATTGCCTAATGGCCTTGCGCTTCTGTTTTTTCCTACCACTTTTAAATTTTACACTATGGAAGAATCTGACCTCTGTGCATGCATTGCCAAATATTTTGAGTAATTTAAATAGCTATATGCATGAGAGAGACCTCTTTGGTTGGAAGGGTCATAATCCAAGCTAAAGTTAGTTGAAACAGTTACCTCTGTCGTTTGTTTGATCAGGTGAACAAATTTACAGAGTGCTAACACACCTGAAGAACCCAAAAGGTGAGGAGATGAGGGGATGAAGTGTGGAAAGTGGTAAGTATGGTCAGGAATGGAACAATGGCTCATCAAAAGGATCTCCCAATAGCATACCTATACCTAAGGGTGACCCACTTACTAGGGCGCACTGTCAACCACCAAGGTGAAACAGGGAAAAGACCATAACGTCCAAGAAAATATCACATAATCAAAAGCAGTAATATATGTAACAAACTCAAATGCCTCAAATATTGAAATGGCACTCACCATAATACCTGACTTGTACTTGATGGATAAATACCCAATGTCTTCTATGTTAGTTGTGGATCTTGATTATTTTCCTGATTCAACGGTCTTTGCTTTCAGGCGTGTTTATACCCCATGAAGACTTTACACCCCAAAAGAATGCACACTCCTCCACGCAGGGGAGTGCAGGGGGGTTTACCCCCCCTGTGGGGGTTCGAGGATGAAGCCATCGAAGGAAAAATTTCCTTGTAAATGTATATTGTAATTTCACTGTAAATCTAGAATGTTCATTATAAGGTCGCATATCTGATAGTAGAAGTTATGTTAGGGTTTTTTTTCACTAGAAGGAAACCCTCTTTTATGAGGGAAATGTATTATAGATATGTTTCATTATGAATATTGTATTCTGAGTGAGGAGACAGTGAGATAAAGAAGAGGAAGTTACAACAGGTGTGTTGTAGGTTGTATCCATTCATTTGTTGGATAATAATAAAGGAAGGACCTAGCAATTTCTCTGGTGGACGTAGCCCACACTAGGTGAACCACGTATATCCGTGTCTCTATTGTATTGTGTATCTTCTGTGTTTTATTTCCGCATTTGTTTTACTTTATTTCTCCGTGATATTTTTTTTCTAACAACTAGTATTAGAGCGAAAGGTAACTCATATGAAAAGAGGGTTTCTGGTTCGAGTGGGAGCAATGGTGGAAGATGGAAATTTTAGGGTCAAGAAATTTAACGGCCAAAACTACCAGTTATGGAAGATGAAAATGGAAGATTATTTATATCAGAATGATCTATTCCTACCATTCGGTGGAATAGAAAAGAAGCCGACGACCATGAAGGACGAAGAGTGGGAGGTTCTTAACAGAAAGGCACTAGCAACTATACAGCTGAGCCTGACAACGTTGATGTCTTTCAATATTTCGAAAGAAAAGATAATGAAGGAGTTGATGGACGCATTAGCTAAACTATATGAAAAAACCTTGGTGTCCAATAAGGTATTTCTAATGAAGAGATTATTTAATATGAATATGTCAGAAGGTGGGTCTGTTGCAGATAATTTAAATGAATTTAATACGGTTAATAATCAACTAAGTTTTGTAAAAGTGGACTTTGATGATGAGGTCAGGGCTCTTCTAATCTTGTGCTCATTGCCGGAAAGCTGGAACGACTTGGTCATGGATGTAAGTAACTCTGTCTCTGGTTCAAATACTTTAAAATTTGATGATGTTGTTGGTGATATCCTTAGTGAGGAAATGCGACAGAAAAGCACAGGTGAGACATTAGGTAATGTGTTAAACATGGAGAACATGGGAAGACAAAATGATAGAGGAAAGGGCTCAGGGAACCATGGTAATTCTAGGAAGGGAAGATCCAAATCCATATTTGGAAAGATAGAGTGCTAGAATTGTGGGAAGAAAGGACATTTGAAGAAATATTACATAGCTCCAAAGAAACAAAGAGATGGACAACTAGAGAAAAATCAGGAAGCAAATGTAACAGGTGATGTGTTACAATATGCTGTGATTCTCTCTACAGATAATATTTATGAGCCTTGGGTAGTAGATTCAGGGGATTCATTTCATGCCACACCCCATAGGAAACATTTTCTAGATTATGTTCAAGGTGATTTTAGACATGTTCATTTGGGTGATGATGCACCATGCAAAATTGTTGGAATGGGAAAGGTAAAAATAAAGAAAAACAATGGAAACCAATGGTTGTTGAAAGTAAGACATGTTCCAGATCTAAGGAAAAATCTGATTTCAACAGGGAAGTTGGCAAGTGAAGGTTGTATATCCATATATACAGATAAGGTGTGGAAGATCACCAAAGGATCATTGGTGATAACAAAAGGAGAGAAGGTAGGTACATTGTATTTATGTACTAGTAATACTGACTCTTCTATCTCTTTAGCTTCTACAAGAGTGGATACATCACTGTGGCATCATAGGCTTGGAAACATGAGTGAGAAGGGGATGCAAATACTTCACAAAAGAAATTTGTTTCCAGATCTTACACAAATTGATTTGGATTTTTGTGCGCATTGTGTTTATGGAAAATGAAAGAGAGTCAGATTTATCAGAGTTGGAAAATAAAAGAAGAGTGAAAGGTTATAGATTTTGCATACATATGCATGGGGACTGACTCATGTATCATATCTTGGTGACTCTCATCATTATGTTACTTTTATTGATGATGCAACTAGAAAAACTTGGGTTTATTGCATTCGACAAAAATCTGATGTTTTTGATACTTTTAAGAAATGGAAAGATTTGGTTGAGAATGAGATAGGAAAAAGGTTGAAGTGTCTTAGATCAGACAATGGAGGTGAATATTGCAGCAAGGATTTTGATGATTACTTTTCATACCATGGGATTCGTAGAGAGAAGACAATTCCAGGAACACCACAAGAAAATGGTGTGTTAGAAAGGATGCAAGACAATCATGGAGCATGCAAGGAGTATGAGATTGCATGTTGGTTTGACCTTATAGTTCTAGGCAGATGTTGTAGATATTGAATTTTACTTAATAAACATAGGAACTTCAAGCTCTTTGGATGGTATAATTCCAGAGGAGGCATGGACAGGAAAAAAGGTAAACTATTATTTTTTGAAGACTTTCAGTTGTGAATCATTTGTCCATATTGATAAAGAAAATAGAACAAAGCTTGAGGAAAAATCCAAGAAGTGTACCTTTATTGCATACAATGTTAATGATTTTGGTTATCTCTTATGGGATTATGAGAACAAAAAATTCATTAGGAGTAGAGATGTCATATTCAATGAGAAGTTCATGTACAAAGATCAGTTGCAGGGAAATAAACATGAAAAAGAAAAACCATAATACATAGTGCTTGATGAGATCACTGAAAAATAAATTCCAAAGGTACCAGAAAATAAAAATGTACAAAAACAGGATCAACATGTACCTCAAACTCCTGCAAGTGTTGTTAGAAGATCTACCGGGTTAAGTAGACCCCATGAATGATACTCTCCTTCATTGTATTATTTGTTGTTGACTGATTCTAGTGAACCAGAATATTATGAAGAGGAAATGCAGGTAAACACCAAAAATAAGTGGGAGCAAGGAATGAAAGAGGAAATGGATTCCTTGGTAAATAACCAGACTTGGGACTTGGTTCAGTTTCCTGTAGGACAAAGAGAATTGCAGAATAAATGAGTTTACAAGTTGAAGGAAGAAGATTGAGAAAAAAAGTGGTACAAGGCTAGACTTGTTGTAAAGGGGTTTGCACAAAAGAAAGGTATATATTTTGATGAAATATTTTCTCCTATTGTTAAAATGACTTCAATTAGGACTATTTTAAGTCTTGTGGTAGTATATGATTTTCATCTTGAACAATTAGATGTAAAAACAACTTTTCTCCATGGGGATTTGGAAAAATAGATTTATATGCAGCAGACACATGGGTATGAGGTCAAAGCGAAGGAGAATTTAGTATGCAAGTTGAAGAAGAGATTGAATGGCCTAAATAAA
>ML871049.1:6700-19975 GCA_009831015.1 Picea engelmannii | reverse complement strand
AAATCTTTTGTAATCAAACACCCTTAAACTTTAGTTGACCCCTTGCCCAATCTTTAGGCACTAGTCTTAGTTGCCCTAGGAAAAGGCTTGCTTCTCATCCTTATTGTTGCATCTTGCATTGTTGCCTTTGCATCATAGGTTAGTCTTTCCCCAAACCTTGTAACTAATTAAAATCAACTCCTAGAACATAACGTTAATCATATCTAGTAACTAGGGTCTACCCCCCTTGGCTTCCCTAGGAATGAGCCTAGACGAAAGAGGTTCAAGCCAAAGTGACAGCGTGGGCTTTCAACCTAGGCATTGTGCCTCCAAGGACACACTAAGTGAGCTGGATTTTGCTCACGTTTGCAAGTCTGTATAAGGATGGCAACAGGGACAATTGTTCATGTTGCCCGATACACTTCCATCCGTACGATTATTGCTCTTGCTGCATCCATGGATTGGAGACTACATCTGATAGATGTAAAGACAAACCTTTCTCAATGGTGAGATTGAGAAAGAAGTTTACATCGAGCAGACAGATGGATTCATGACACATGAGAAGGAGTCTCATGTATACAGGTTGAAGAAATCCCTGTATGGACTAAAGAAGGCACCTCGAGTTGGACACTTGATGAGTTTGGGCTTCAGCAAGAGTGTTGTTGATCCAAACCTATACTACAACATTGTTGGTGACGAGTGCCTGATTTCTGGTCCTATATGACTCAAAAAGCCTTACTGTTGAATGCAAGCGTGCATTGGATTTTGAATTTGAGATGAAGGACCTTGGTATGATGCACTACTTCTTGGACTAGAAGTATGGCAGAGGACTAATGAGATTTTCCTGAGTCAAGGAAAATATACAGTGGAGATATTCGGGATGATGGACTACAAATCCATGCCTACACCGATAGTGATGAACTTGAAGAAGATGAACGAGGCTTCTTCTGATTCAAGAGAGATTGATCCACATCTTTACAAACTGTTGATTGGATCATTGATGTATCTGGTTAACACCAGACCTGATATATGTTATGCAATGAATGTACTCAGCCAATTCATGAGTCAACCGAGACAGACACACTGGATAGCAGCGAAGCATGTGTTGAGATATCTACGTGGCGCAATTGGTTATGGCCTGAGATATGCCTCTGGTGTAGACATGAGATTTCAGGGATATTCCAATGCAAACTGGGTAGGGAACGCAGTGGACCGGAAGAGCACATTCAGTTGTTGTTTTACTTTGGGATCTGCCATGGTTTTTTGATGCAGCAGGAAACAAGAGCTCTATGGCTTTGAGTACCACAGAAGCAGAGTACATAGCGTTATGTGTGGCAGTCTGCGAAGCAGTGAGACTTCACAAGCTCCTTGCAGACTTTTTTGGACATGAAATGGATTCCACCAGTGACCATTGCAATAACTAGAGATGTGTGAAGCTCTCCGAGAATCCTGTGTTTAACGATAAATCGAAACACATTGAGATATCGTGCAGAGGAAAGCAGTACATGTGCAGTACCTTTCTACACAGGAGCAGGTTGCAGATGTCTTCACCAAATCGCTTGCCACGACGAAGTTCGAGTACTTCTGTGAGAGACTTGACCTAGTGGAGAATGCCTCCCTATCTGAGAGGGGGTGTTGATGATTGCAACATCGTGTGACATTCTCCAAGTCGTTCTCCTCTGGACTGAGTTGGGTCGATCTGTGAGAGGGCCCATGTGATGGGTGTATTGTTCTCCTCTGGACTAAGTTGAGATGGTGTGTGCCCATGGGTTGGGTGTGCCCATGTGATGGGTGTGCGTCAGACTCTAGACTAAGTTGTTATGACGTGTGGTCTCTTGTCTACTCCTCTGGACTGAGTTGAGATGACTGCTATCGCATAGTTTTTAGTTAAGGTAAAAGACGGATGAAAGGAGGGCAAACTGGCGAAACTGAGACTATCCCACCACTGTCACCTCAATGGGATAGCTCTTTTTGTTTAGGGAGGTAAGGCCTAGGGGAGATGTCCCCGGTGACCTGGGGTTTTGAGAAGGCAAAGGCTTAAAGGCTAAGTGATAATTTCCCCCTCACAAGTCACCACCGATCAGAAACTCCCAACTAATCAACCAATAGAAATGAGTAATAACCAAAATGTGTGCCTTCCCGAAACAAAACAACAAAGAAACTATGCATATGCAAGATCACTTGCTTGGTTAGTACTTCATATGATCATGGACTTCTGATATAAAGCAATTGATAAGCAATATTAATGAAGCAAGTCAACGATGTACAACGACAATGATTATAACATGTCACTTCACAATAAATGCTAATGGCAATCAATGTAACAATATCAATATCAAGAAACAACGCCTTAGCTAATCATTCAATTGCTTTTAAAGACACAAGTGTTGCAATGTATAAAGATAACTCAAGTAGATAATGGCAGCAGTAGGGTTAGTAGATATTAGTCTAAGCTAGGGTTAGAAGGGTTAGTAGTCATTCAAGGTATTGGATGTTTGTATGATCAAGGTGTTCAACACAAGAAGTCTTAGATCAGTGCGTCATTAGGGAAAATGGAGTCAAATGGATGCAAATGTTGAAGGGCCGAAATGATAATGATATGTCCAAAGAAGAGAGGGTTAAATGTTGAGGTGTTGCTAAAGCAAGGCCTCAACAATGAAACCCTAGGGGAGAAAGGCTCACTAAGGTGTAGAAACCATAGGCCTTAGTGCTTTCTCCTCCTTCTTTAGCTCAATGGCAAGATAAAAATCGGCTAGCTTGAGTGATGAATGTTATGGCTAAGGACAAGAGAGTTTAATGATGAAGTGTTGCTATGGCAAGGCTTCATCAATCAAACCCTAGGGAAAACGGCTCACTGAGGTGTAGAAACCCTAGGCCTTAGTGTGTTTTCTCCTTCTTTAGCTCAATAACAAGTAAAAACGGCTAGGCTAGAAGAGTAGGGATAGAGTGTTGCTATGCCAAGGCTCTATCTTACTTCAGCAAATCAAATGGCTCTTAATCTTAGTAGGGACATGAAACAAGGACCTTAGCATGTGCTTGTCAACTAGGGTTTTAATTCGGCAAATTATAATAACAAAATGCAAGTAAACAATACCATAACCATTCAATTAAGAAGTGTTGCAGAAATTCACTTACATAAACCAAGAATTCAAGTAGCAAAACCCTAGTTGTAAACCTTCCACCAAGAGAAATGCCAAAAATGCAAAAAAATGTCTCCTTCAACAAGTGCGCCTCAAATTTCAGCCAAAACCCTAGAAGAGGGCGCAAATTTCAGACCTCACCAAGTGGTGAGTGAAAGATGATGAAAATATGAGAGTGAAAACCCTCAATATATAGCATACCAATGACCTTAATTAAATTTTAGGTCATTAAAAAGCTGACAAGGCCAAAATACCAAAATAATATTGTTTTACATTAAAATGTCATAATGAAACCCTAATCAAGCAAAAGGTAAGACGTCATGCCCCTTCTAGGGTGACGTTATCCCTTTTTAGGGCAAATGCAGCCTCCTAGAGCAAAACGTTAACCCTCCTTGGGCTTCTCCAACCTGCCACACGTGCCAAACTGCCATGATTGTCTCCCCAAAGCATCCATGAAGCTGGATGATGTCATGAGCCTCCTTTGTGACGTCCTGGGCCTTCCAAGGCCAACGTTCCAATGAATAGGGCACAATCCCCCTAGGTACAGGTCTGCTCAGTTGCCTCTGTTGGAACGTTCTGCTCTTCCCTGGTGCAAACACTTTGTCCTATCTCTGCCCCCTGCTGGGGTCTCAGCATCCATCTGGTGGGCTCTCCAACCCCATGGAGGTCTGAACTAATCATCTCCCCATGTGTACCTGTCCAATGTGGTATCTGTCCATCAGGCATGATCCTACACATCAATAGATACGCCCTCCATGAGCTCATAAGTCACAGGGATCATAGCAATGTCAATCACATCTAATCATCAATATTATTAAACATGTGTATAAAACCCCTTTTACCCCAGTCAAGTGCTCAAAGACATTATACAAATCTGCAATGCAAGTTTGGAGGAAGTGACAGGGCGTCCTATTGGGCTAGTGTTCACTGGAAAAGGGATGTTTCCGGAAGAAATTAAATCCAAGTCATGTAAATGGGTGAGGTGGATAGGGATGTCCTGACAAGGGGTGCAGTGAAAGCAGGGAAATGCAAGGCTTACCTGTGGGTGCCTTTGTAGAAGGCGAGTTGCACCTATCCTGGATGCAAATGTTTCCAAGCCCATTCATGCTATTTTATTATTATTTCTTTATTGCTTTTTTCTTTCAAGAGGCTAATCAAGAGACACTGGCCTGGCGTGGTGACCAATGGTGGCAGTGTTACCCACAAGTACTTTCACAGAAATGAGAAGGTTGGCTCGTGATGAGACCCCCTTTCTCTTGGCCATGCAACCAAGAGCCACTACCCTGGATTCGTAACCAACTGCTAGTAGTGTCATACTGCTAGGTACCCATGGACCTAATAGGTTGGCTCGTGATGAGACCCCCTATCCTCTGACTAGGTCTTGTTTTATTATTTTTATGGGTCCCTCTTGTTTCTTGTTGAGAATCTTTTTACTGCTTTCTCGAGGATCCCTGGGCGAAGCATCTCGAGGTTTTAATTTTAGGCTTTTATCTTTTGCCAACTGCTTTTACCTTCTGGGCCTTTAGCCCCTTCTTCCCACAAGGCAAGGTGCAACCCTTAACTAATTGGCCAACCCAATGCCCGGACCAATGTAATGGGATGGATGAGCGGGAAATAAGATGGAAAGTAGTAAGTATGATGGGAGCGGACGATGACTTTTTAGAAATCCCCCCAATGGCAACTCAAAACCTATGGGCACAACTTACTAGGGCATCCTGTCATTCCCCCCAGACATGGTCAAGTGGATAAGTATAAGATCCAAGCATTTGTTAGATACAAAAGGAATTAAATGCACATATTCAAAGGCTTTGAGGATCAAAGTGACACATACCATGATACCCGGACTCATTGCCTCATGGAGCAAAATCCATCTCTGCTACAGGACTAAGCCGAAGGTGATGGATGTTGTTGCTGCTGACAAACGGACGCGCTGAAAGGAAGAAAATATGGGCCCTTTAGGTCCATGCTCAAGTCTATCTGGCTCTCGGTACTCCATGTCTAGGAACTGTGGACCTCGAGACATAATCTCCTTAGTTATCCCTAAAAGTGGGGGATAACAATGACTTGAGATGGTCTCCTGCCTTGTACTCCTCTGGACTGAGTTGAGTCGACTTGAGATGGTCTACTGCCTTGTACTCCTATGGACTTAGTTGAGTCGGCTTGACATGGCTCTCCAGATGGTACTCATGTGGACTCAGTTGAGTGATCTGTTGAGAGTGACGTCCCTGTAGATGAGCACAGGTGGACGTGTCCCTAGTGGCTGAGCACTAGAGAATGTGAGAGATCGCTTGTTGTATTGTCAGAGAGTGAGACTTTGGTAAAACCCTAATTTATGTTGTAAAGGGTACAAGTCGGCCCCACCATGAAAAGATAATTAATATTGTGTAATTATTAATTATATTATTAAGTTGTACAGGTCGGCCCTATTGTGCCAATAGACACATCAATTGATGTGATAAGTTTTGTATAAATAAGAGTGGATCCCCATTGTGGATCACACTCACTTGTCATGTCATAATTTCAGAAGTTGTGGTGTGAAATTATGAGGACTGGCAATTCGCACTTCTCTAGGAGCTAGCTTTCTCAATCATAGCAACACCCTTTTGTGTGCTAGGTTTGGTGGTGGAATGGTGGATCTTCTCTTGACAGTATAGCAAAGGATTGTTGGGTTTTTCACTTGGTTGAAAAGGGTTTTCCCAAGATACTTCTTGTGTTCTTGTGCATGGTTATTCTTCTTGTGATCTTGGTTTACTGTAGCTATTATTGTGTTGTTGCAGTGGTTATGGCTGTAGCTTATGCTAAACAGAAAAAAAATAAAAATGCATGAGCCTAATCATCAAAATTCAACAATTTACACATGAACGTTTGATGAGGAGAAGGGTCTTCACCGTGTATGAGTTCCTAGATGCTTGACACATGGCCTTTGGAGGCCCATCCACGCTTCTCCAACACCAATGACTTCCTCAAAGTGGCAAAACGTCCCCTAAAGGGGTGACGTCCTCCTAAATTAGGGTTTAATTTGTGCAAAAGATGAAATTTTAAGTGAATTGTTTAATATTATTTTGTTAAGGGGAAAAGATTAGGGTTGTTGACCCCTAATCTTGTGTTTTGCTCCTTAATTTGTGGACAAGCTATGTTAGCTAAATCTTGTATAAATAGAGATCATAAGATCTCATTTTAATCACAACTCCCCCTCTTGTGAGAGGATTGGTCTGAAATTTCCGGCCCTCTTGGCTCTTTTAGCTCTTGTGCACTTGTTTTATGGCTATGTTATGAATGGTTGATGGAGGAAGGCCTAGCACTAGCTTTGGATGATGCTTTCTAGCTCTTGTGGTGAATTGTCTTAGCAATTCTCTTGATCTTGGTATGGTTTTTACTCTCTTGCTATCATTTTATTCAAGTCAAGTATTATTATGCTAGGAGCTAGGTGGGAAGTATAAGGGCATACACCCCCACCATAGCCTTCATCATTTTATTTGCTTCATCTTATTGATCAAGGGTTTGCTAAGAGAAGTATAAGGGCATACACCCTCTTAGCTTAAACCCTAACTTAGAGAAACTTGCCTTGGGAAGTAAAAGGGCTTACACCCCCAAGGAGGTAGCTTCTCTAAGCTCCTTATGACTCCATTAACCCAATAGTAAAGGCACTAGTCATTGATTTGTTGCATTGGAGAAATAAAATATTCCATTGGGAAACGTGATTTGTGGTCATTTTTACTTCTTGCAAAGTGGATTGTTTTCCTTGTGCCTTGGGCACTTCACAGCCACTGGGGCATCCCCATCTAGGGGCTACTTATTGCTGTTGTTACAAAATTGCATCTTCAGCCATTAGGGCTGCAGAAACCCTAACTTACTTGCTTGAATATCTCTCTTATCAACCATTGGATTTTGCTCAAAGTTTGCACACTTGTTCTCCTTGGTTCAGCACACTTTTTGGCAAAGTTTGAGGAGATTTCAGTGGCTGATTTTCTTGTTGTAATACATTGAATGTTACAACCATAAGGCTGATATAATTTGCTGCAGACAAGTGTTTACAACAGCCTTATCTTTTATGCTAAGATTATTGGTTTTTTCATCTTAAGTTTAGTTAGTCATCCACTAGTTTTTCTCTTGCATTTTCCACTTGATCTTTAGTATCTATTGAGCAGCGTTTAGTATCATTTTTTTGCTGATATATACTGTTATCTATTGCTGCAAATTAGGGACAGCAACCTTAACTTGTTGATCCAACTAACATATACTATTGCAAAGTATCTTTTCTTGTGTCTCAGGCAGGTACAATTATCCAGAGAAGTACTATACCTGTGGGGCAGTCATTTCTTAACTTACAAGGCATCTCTCCCTACCTTTCTTTACATTTAGACTTGACCTCTAGGGGCTTCATTTCCACTTCCGTCCATCTCCATCTCAATCCCCCTAGGGTCACTGGGATCACCTCCCTAGAGTGACCTAGTCACCCTTGAAGTGGAGAACCTACATCGAGGTGACATTGGGTGTAGGATTCCCAAGTTGTAGCACTTGTTCCGTGATTGGGTCGGGCTTTGCCCAACCTAAAACTTGCGCTATAACAATGCCAATTATAAATGACAAGAAAAGATGAGGGCAAAAAAATGATCAACCATATTTCCAGTAAAGATAATACTACTACTTGCTAATAATCATATGTGGATTTGTATTTCTCCTTTCAAAGCCATATTGCTTCTCTCGTATAGATAGCATGTTCCAATTTAAAATTCTATTGTATAAAGGAGACTCCAAAGATTACTAAATATAAATTCAATTACCTCCCTACTTCAGGTATAGCACATCTGTAACATTCACCTGTAGGCTATAAGTTTCCAGTTGTGCAAAATATCATTACTTAGGGAGAGTTGTGACATTCTAGTCCTACCACCAACATTCAGAAATAGTAATCATTTCACTCGAAGAGTCCAGCATTGTACCTACCAAACTTTTAAGTTGGTTCCTAATTTAACTCCATTGGAATGATCAGAGCAATGCTCCCCATCAAGTGCCCAGCTGGTGAGCCATGTTACAGCACAAAATTCTTCTCTCGTAAAGCCCAGGTTTATGAAAAAAAGTTTATCTGCATGATAAAAAGAATGGATACATTAAAACCCAAAAGACTGAAACTAAGCCAATAACTAACAAAGTGCAGAATTCACCATCTAACATGCACTAAAAGCCATGTCAAGAGCATACATTAGTGAAAGAAACAGTTTGTCTGTGCTCGAGAAAATTTGGCAACATCATTCCCACAAAAATCAGTGTGATTTCATTACAGCACCCCAGCGAAAAGTAGTCATAACTTTCTTGGACCAAGATTTTGATCTTTATAGACCCAAGTGTCATTAACATTTATCCAGATGCAATCAAAACGGTCACAAGACAGATAGAGGCAGTATTGAGGATTTTTTTCAAATGTGATGGTATCAAAACAGATAGAGGCAGTGAGTCTAAGAAATATGGCTAACCAGCACAGGGTACATGGCATACCAATGGAGTATTGCTATCTAAACATAAGAGATGACAATGCAAGATGCATTTCATGTTTGTAGTTACGGGCCAGGTTAGAAGGTCCAATGCAATCAGAGCCAGGGACAAAAAGCCTCTCTTCAATGAAAAAAATAAGGAAAAAGAACCAAGGATATGCACACACATTTATGAGCAGTTGACTTATTATGCCAACTTGGTGATGGAAGGATACTTTACTCGAAAATAATGATCTAAATACAATTATGCCATTAGCATCCATTAATAAGAAAGTTTAAATAACCAAGTCTAATGAACTACCAGATAAAGCAAATAATGAGGTCAAACAAGAAGAAATTATATTACTGACCACTTTGAGGAGGTAACTTCTAGATGAGTTCATATAAATCAACATGTCCTATCAATACATATGATGGCTTATTTTGTGGGGGTAACCTTTAGATGAATTCATATCAACATGTCCCATCCATACATACGGTGTCTTATTTAAAATGTGAAAAGAAGAAAAGAAGAACATAGTGAATATAGGATAAACATTGTAGCTCTTATCATGGTAAAAAAAGAAGAAGATAGTGAAAAAGGTGGATCAGGAGAAGAAGAGAGTGGTGTTAGATTTTGACGTGCACCTAGACTTGGTGCACACACACCTCAGGTCTGGTCTAGGTTCTCAACAATATACACAGAAATTACACATTCTAAACTGTGAACATAAACACACTGAGATGTCTAACTACTTAGCACAGCGAAAAGTAAAACCAGCAATTGAATCATACACAGTACACAGGAATTGAATGTCCAAAATAACTTGTTCTTAATCTTGGAACAAAGGGCTCCTGTACCAGGGAAAATGGCCCAATTTCTTTACATAGAAAATATGCCAAAATACAAAAGTACACTTACAGAACAACCATTGTTCACTGCAGATGAAACCCCCCCGGTTTCCTTGCTGCTGAACTGAGGCTGACGATTAGGGCATCCCTTGCCCCCTCAAACCCTCCACTGCTTCTACAACTTAACACTAGGCTTATAGCACCTTTACACAGGCCCTCACAAGGCTGCCCAAGACTGTTGTTGGGCTGACTGTTCCAGCCTCAGAAGCTGTACAAAAACTACTCCAAGATACTGCTGTAACACACCTATAACAGCGCTCAAACAGCTCTCAAAACTGCTCCAAAACTCTGTTGACTCAGCCCTATTCCCTGTGGCTTAACTGGCTGTAGCAGCCCCAGAAACTAATAGCAACAGTCCCCTTTCCTCTTGCAGTCCACCTGTAGCAGCTATACATATCTGCAGTTGCTCTTCTTCGACAGACCAAGCCCGCCAACCATCTGCGGCTGGACTCCCTTTGCTGGCCAAGCCTCCCTAGAACCTCTGGTTGGGCTCCAAGGACCTGTGGCTGCCTAATCTGTTGGTTGACCCCTCTAACACTTGCGGCTTCCTCAGAATTGCAGGCCAAGCCTCTCCTAGGCTGTGGCTGCCTTCTTCCACTAGGCCAAGCCCTCCCACAAACCTGTCGCTGCCCTCCTTTGCTAGCCGAGCCCTCCCACTGACCTGTGGTTGCCTTCTCCCTGCCCAAAACACTTCCAAACAGCAGATCTCAGGCCCCACTCGGCCTACTCCATGGCTGCACTGAGGTCACTGTTACCCACCAAGTGGCACTAAGATGGACTTCCAGCTGAGCCGCCAAAGTTGAACAAGATACTTGTTCAAAGTTAGAGTTCAGAAGTCCAGCCAGCCAATATGGCCACCTTTTTTCTTCTTCTTCTTCATATTGCATTTCCATTACCCCCATTCGTATTGTAATAAGATGAATTTAGCATGATGAACTTGTAAAAAGCCTAGCCTCCTAAGACTTAATCCGCAGTGCATTACTCTAGAGTATTTTTTGTTGAGATTTGGGTACCTTGGAAAGTGGTCCCCTTGTGTTTGTGAGCTTCTAAACACATGTGGGAAGTACTTTGTTCCTTGTACCATGTACTTTATGTCTAATTTCACTTTGACTTAGGAGATTTAAGTCAAAAGTGAAATTTGGTCATTTTAGCCTAAAATGACAATTAATTCACTTTGTGGGTGAATTAAGGGACATAAAGTGAAACTATGGAAACTTAAGTAAAGTGGGTTTTGAGTTGAGATTTACTTGAGATGATCTCAACCATTGACTTAGGATGAGATGAGATAATCTCATCCACTCATTTATTAGGTTTCCTTATGCATCCTTAACGAGGGTGCAAATGGCAAAGGAGAGGCTAATTGTCCACTTTTTCACCTTGAGAGTTTGGTGAGGAGTAGAGAAGTGAGAATTCAGAGGAGAGAGCAGCAAGCTTGGGCGCAAGGCTAGTTGGAGCCTCAGTTATTTGTTGTGAGTGTATTTGCTAGTAGGAGGGCGCACTTGAGGAGGAGGGCGCAAGGCTAGCAGGTGGCATTTGGAGTGGAGCTTCCTTGGATCTGGTTTGTGGGTTGTTGAGAGTGCATGCAAAGGGCAGTTTGTGTGCAAGGGTTCTTCAATCAGCAAAGCGAAAGAGCAAGGGCACAAGGATCTTTAGGCAAAGTCAAGGAAGGAGGGGGCGCACTCTTCTAGGGGCGCATATCCTAAGGAACCATTGCAAAGCTTGTGAGGAGCTTGCAAAGTATCAGGTTCCTTTGTATTTATCTTCCTTGTTGTATTTCATGCTTGAAGCACACCATATCTATACATTCATCTCAAACTGGTTTTCCCCGAGGGGGGTTTTATCCAGGGTCATGTTGACCAAAAATACCTGTGTTCATTTTCATGTATGCTAGTGTTTAGAACAATATTATTTCAGCTCTAAAAGATCTCTAGGTGTGTTATATAGCTTATGGTATGCATGTGCTAACATCTTGTGACAAAACTACATGCTAGAGCACCCATTTGACCTATGTAACCGTAACGGAACAGCAAAGAAGTTACTGAACAGTTTGTTGTTATAAAACAGCAGCAAACCCTTGTTTGACAGTTGAAACTTAGAGCCAACTTGAGGTCAAAGACAGACCTAGTTGGCAGCTTGTGAGGACCTGGAAAATCTTCATGGTATCAGAGCTTGGTGGCTGATTTTTGCTGAATTTTGGACAGCATATGAGTGGATTGTTTTACTTTTGGGCAGATTTTGTGGACAGCCATTGATTGAGTTCAGTGGCAGCTTGTTGGCAGATTTTTGTGCAGGGTTGTAGAGCAGTTTGTGGACATTTTCGTCAGTCTATTTTCACACCTACATAATAGGAGTGAGGCTGATTTTTCACGACCTATTTTCACACCTATATTGCTAGGAGTGACGTTGGTGTTTGTTTGCCTCTTTTCACACCTGTGTTGACAGGAGTGAGGCAACGTTCCTTTACAGTTGGAGCATCAGTTTGAGTGCAGAGGGAAGTGATGTCAGCATCTCAGATGTGTGTAGAGGATAGGCTAGCTGGAGCTAGCAACTGGTCACCTTGGAAGGCCAGGATCGTCTTTGTCTTAGAGGACCTTGAACTATGGGATATAGTTCAAGTAGTTGTTCTTGTTCCCCCTACTACTGATCTCATCTTGTTAGTAGAGTTCAGGAAGAGGAACAACAAGGCAAAGAGGACGATATGTGATGCAGTGCGGGATCATATCATTCCCCACTTGACTGGGAAATCTTGGGCATTTGAGATGTGGGCATCTCTAATGCAAGCTTTATGAGAGCTCTAACGAGAACCAGAAGTTTGTTTTGTATGATCGACTCAGGGGCATTCGGATGCTCCAGGATGAGTCGGTCAATTCTTTCCTTGGCCGATACACCCAGATTAGAGACAAGCTTGGAGTCGTTGGAGAGGTGGTGGACCCAGATTCTATGGTGAGGGCAGCCTTAAACAGCTTCACCAAACCATGGGGTCCATTCATTCCTGGCATTGTTGCCAGGGAGATCATGCCTGTTATCCCCGATTTTTAGGGATAACCAGGAGATCATGTCTCGAGGCCCACAGGCACTAGACATGGAGTACCGGGCGCAGGATTGACCTAAGCATGGCCCTGGAGGGCCCATCCTTTTCTTCTTCTATCAGCTTTATCTTGTCAGCAGCAGCAGCATCCATCATCATTGGCTTGGTCTTGTATCAGAAGAGGTTCTTGCTCCATGAGGTAATTGGTCCAGGCATCATGGTATGTGTCACTTTTGATCATTGAAACCATTAAATATATGCATCTAATTCCCTTTTACCTCTAACAATTGCTTGGATCTTACATTAACCTCCTTGACCATGCTTGGGGAAATTGACAAGGTGCCCTAGCAAGCCTGTGCCCATAGGTTTTGGTTTGCCACCAGGGGGATTTCTGAAAAGCCATCGTCCGCTCCCATCATAGCACCACTATTTCACCTTATCTCCCGCTCACTTATCTCGTTCCCCTTGTTCGGGCATTGGGTTGACCTGTTTGTAGGATTGCACCTTATCTCGTGCGAAGAAGGGGCTAAAGGCCCAGAAGGTAAAAGTAGCTGGTAAAAGATAAAAGCCTAGAAATAAAACCTCAAGATGCTTCGCCCAGGGATCCCCAAGAAGGCAATAAAAGGCCTCTCAGCAAGAAACAAGAGGGACCCAAAAAATAACAAACAAGACCTAGTCAAGAGGATAGGGGGTCTCATCACGAGCCAGCCTATTAGGTTCATGGGTACCTAACAGTATGACATTG
>WSFP011448062.1:0-19975 GCA_009831015.1 Picea engelmannii | reverse complement strand
GTGAAAGGATGGAACCATTTGTCTTGACGTATTTGACAATGCCAAGCTGTCTTATTCATTATTAAATGTAAGAGAAGTTCCATTTCTTTCCCATCGAAAGACACACCACCATGTGAAATGAAGACTTCATGAGTACGAATTGTCTTTTGCACAGATGCACTTTCCGGAACAACTTGACTATGGTTTAACAACACTAATTATAAAAATTTTGAAATACATATAAATCCAATCCAAATGTCTTAAATTAATTAAGAAATACATACACTCTAAAATCTAAATGTTATAATTCAATCAAGTTCATTACTTTAAATACCATATGAGTAATCATAAAACATATAATATAATAAGCTTTCCTAGTTGTTACTAAATGGATCCAAGTATACTTTTAAATCAAAAAGGGAATTTACTTGTCTAATTATTATGTTGCATTTTTTTAAACTCAGGAGTATAAAGTGAAATGGTTACTTTAACTTTAAAACTATCATTAGTTCTAGCTCCACATTAAAATGACAATGAATATACCCCAGTGTTTTGTTTAATCAAAACGATTGACAATGAATATACCCCAGTGTTTTGTTTAATCAAAACGATTATTAGGATTGTTAAATAGCAATAGTCTAATTTGTATTGCGAAAATGTTATATAATGTTTTGAGTTACTTGTGAGTGTTCGTGTTAGTGCTCAACAATTATCAAAATTGATTTTTTTTAATTTTGTTTTAAGGGTGTGAACATGTTTTAGAAGGATAATTTAAAAAGTAAATTTTAAAAAATATTTGAAATTTTGAAATTGTTTGTCATTTATGAAGGACAATAAATATCACAAAATGTTAAAAGAAGGGTTAGGTTTTCAATAACTCATCAATGTCCTCAATTTCAATGTTTGGTTGGTCATTGAGCATTGGTTCATAACAAAGTACTTGTCTTTAGAATCTAAAGAAAAAAAAACAACTTTGTTTTGGTTGACTCTTATTTATTTCATGATACAGTGTACATTTCCACAACATTAAATACATCACATATCACAAACCTAGATAAATATCCTATCATTGTATTGGTGTTTGCACTATTCTATGTCACTTGATGAAAAATTCTCAAAGAAGCTTAGAGACCTTGTGTTTTTTAATCCCTGCTTGAATTCATGTGTTATGAGGATTGTCGATTGTTGTCAATATGGGAATTAGCATCACATTTAGTTCACAAACTTCATATCTTTTAATCCCAAACTCGCTATAATGTCATTTTATTTGTTATATTTGCCTCTTATACTCACTATAATGTCATTTCCTTTGTTATATTTTCCTCCACCCTTGGATTTGTAAGAAACCAAAACAATTAGTTATAGGTTATGGATGTAAATTGTAATGGAATTTGGAGTTTACTATACTAGTAAGGCTAATTACAATTAATTTATTGAATGTCAATTTTGAAGAGAAAACAATAGACATTGAGCAAACCCAAGGAAATCAGGTCATCTCTCTTTTTTCATGTTCACATATTCCATTTCACTAATAGTGTTGAACATGTTGATTCATAGTTATTTTATTGCATTCATAATGTTATGTATTTACTAGTTAAAATTTATGACGTGATTATAGATTTGGTATCTAATATTATTATTATTTCATCACATTGGTGGGCATGCTAACCACTTAGTATGAAACTCATGACGTTCGCACTAATATAATAGATAATGGGAGTAAAACACACAACTAATAATTGAATGTAAATATATCAACAATCCATCAATCTTGTACAAGTTTGGTCCAGGTCATCAGAAAGATAATGCATAAATTTTCTCTATTTCACATAAAACTATTTAATGATTATGTTTGAGATTAAAAACTCTATTAATATTTGTGAAATTTTCTAACTTGTGTGTTCTTGATTAAGTTTAGATATGAACTTGCACAAAATGAACCCTGTTAACATCACAAAACCTAAAATTGGGGTTACAAAAATGAGAATTGTGATTTTGTTCATTCAATTTATAGAATCATCAAATCAACACTCATTTTTTCTCCAAAATAATCATTCTCATTTTTCTGATTCCATGCATTTTTATCCATCACACTTTTTCACTTTCTTCTTCTTGCATCTAGAAATATTTACATCACTGTTGTGATATTTTGCAAATATTTTGAGAATGCCCCATAGTTCTCATTTCCCCTACATCATCACAAGCCTAAGATCATGGAGACTTATCATTTAGAGAAATAATTCTCATAACAACATTTTTGAAGTTGGGTTGGATTGTTAAAGCTAGGGAGAAGGTAACATAAATTTTATTATCAACAAACTTATGCATTAGGGATTATTCGCTAATCCCCCACTCTCATTTCCCATACATTATCCCAAGCCTAAGATAAAGGAGAATTATCATTATGAACAACAACATTATCTCATAACAAATTTTTTTAAGTTGGGTGCCCGATTCTTACGAAAGCTAGGGAGAACGTAAATTTTTTTTTATTATGAACAAACTTATGCATTAGGGATTATTTTTGCATGGTTTGAAAGATAAAGTAATCAATCAATATCCTCAATATAAATAACATACTCAGTGGTATTGATGAGTAATTTATTTTAGTTTTGTGTTTCTATGGATCTTGGGAAACTCCAAATCACAAGCATCTTAACCTAAATAGTAAGCAATGGATTAAGTCATCCTATATTGTCATGTTCCTAGAGGCCTATAATGCAAGTAAGGTCTCTTTATTGCTTTTATACTATTTTGATATAATTACACTCTTCAACAAAGGCCTCAATATCTAAGTTACAATTTCTTCTTTTCTAATGAGATCTAGAATGAACATGACTCCCATGGTTAAGCAGTATTGGGGTATGCTCAAAATATAAATATAATATGTAGTGCTCATGCATCATATGGATACGTAGATTACATCCTCTCTTATATGGGTGTTCACAAAAATGTTTTATTTTTTTCATGTGTTTAAAGTTTTATATTGTAATTTTTAACACTTTGAAATTTCTCCAAAGAAAATATGGCTCAATGCTTATGATTTATTATTATTATTATTATTAATGTAGATATAATCCATCAAAAGGTTATATTTGAAATTACAAAGTATACTTATTATTACTTTCTATTGAAATTTCAACTTATTTATCTCGTTGTTCGTCAAATTTTAACATTTTAAATAATTGGAAGGGTAATATTTTATTTAGAATACTTTTTTAAGTGTATACCTAGTTTACGCTTGTACATTGAAGTACAACTATTTTTTCAACTTTTCATCATGGAAGGGTTGAATGGATATATTCCCTTCAACTTGATATTAAGAGTAGGCATTCAAATTTGATCACTAGTCCCCCATTCCAAATCAAATGGGGGAGATTCTAAAATACGAGTTTCAGTTTTCTCCTTATTTTTCTTTCGAGTTTTAGTTTTCTCCTTATTTTTCTTTCGTTTCGTATACTATAGGAGTAAATCTTTAAAAATTGTTTACATAATATTATGATAAAGTAATGCATGTTAAAACAAATTTTGGTGGTAATACTTAGACATATGTGTGGAGGTTTGTGTGTAAGGTTTATTTAGCTTCATCTTTATGATGATTATCCATTCCTCCTAGTTTCTTGGTAGGGTGTAATCAACTCTTTTATTTACAATAATTCATCTTCCCATTTCCCCTTGCAATTATTGTTGATTGATGCATTTTCTTTTAAGTTCCATTTTTTTTCAATATGGGTACTTCTTTTCCAGTCCTATACCTTTGTTTCATACACCCAACTATGTCAACTCTTGGCATTACATATAGTCTTCATGGCTAGTTGTTGGATGAAAGCCTAGCTAGGAAGAAAGGCTATTTTTGGAGGATAAGCATGCAAAAGATGGCTAGAAGGAAAAACATCACGTGTAAGAGAAGCAAGCGAAGCGTGCATGCAAGGAATACCTAACGATGCTAGGGTTAGGGTTTTTGTAATGCATTGTAATGGATGGTGAGCGGAGGATATAAATAAGTAGTACTTAGGCAATGAAAGGAGAACACAGTGTGTAGGAGGAATATAGAGGGGCATATAGAGAGGACTCACATAGAGGGACAACGAGAGAGAGAACGGTAAAATATGTACATGACTCATTCACCTGGTGAGCTAAGGAATGAGTGAGCGACTCGATCCTGAGGGTTAGATCATAGGCTGAGGATCCTGGTGTGATCTATTCAGCCTCACAGGGGCCAAGGAGCCTGTTGGGGAGAGGAAGAGCAAAGATTGTAACCACAAGCAACGTGATATCTTTCTAACTTATAATAAAACTCGAGAGCCAAATATTTATGGACGTAGCCCAGGAGGGGGTGAACCATGGTAATATTGTGTTATGTGAATGAATGAATGCATCTTCATGTCTGATTAATTGATGAATTCTAGATAAATGAAGCAACTAAGTAGATCTGGTATTCCACGTGCATGCATCAAATGACTGTTATAACTAGATATGGGATTGAATGAATAAAGTTTACAACGCAAAACCTCAGATCTTGCCGAGTCTCAGGTTTGAAACACTTGAGTATTGCAGCCACCCATACAACTATCTTGGGTGAGACTGTCCAATACACTATGTCTGTTGTGTTTCCTTCTAGGTTACCAGAGGGGCCAATAGTTTTAAAGGGATTTTTTTGGGAAGCTTCTTAGTTTTGAACCAGGTTCAATATGTGATGGTCAATTAGAATCAGGATATCCGATAAGGAATCCTCAAGACCAATAGAAGTGTAGATAATAAAAACCAACAAATGGTTATGTTGCCAGTTGTGTGGAAGAAAATGGGATTGAGTATATGAGATTTGTGCAGGACATGTTAGAAGAACATTAGATTAGATCACAAGATGTTGAGGAGAATGAGAATCTGAAAAAGGGATGTTGAGACTGTGGAATCCCACGAAGGAACAGATAGAAATCTGGTTGATGACAAAGGAGTTGGAGTTTGTGTAGAAAGATAACAGAAAGACGAAGTTGACATCGCTCAAATATATAGAAAAGTATGTATTCACTGACTTGCATGAAGTATTTTTCTGTGATTTCCCACACATATTGCAGGAGTGGATAAAGATATTGAAATAAAACCATCCTACGAATCAGATCAGACAGCTAGAGTGAAATCCTGAAGAGATCACGTTGCTACAACGAATTGATAATAAGTTTACACGTGCAGTAGATTTCTGGCTAGACAACATTTTTTTGGGATTCATCACAAAGTTTGTAGTAGATACAGTGAAGTCCTACAACGGAGATGAACAAGAGTTCTTGAAGGAACCTCGAGGTAGGTACATCGGATAATTATATACTTCCATTAAGATATTGTTATATAACAAAGGTGTAATGTCGATGGAGTCAGACAACTAAACTTCTCTGCGTGCATGGGGGACGAGGGAAAGCACTGATAGAAAAAGGAGAGATGGAAGGAGAAGGGGATAAAGGAAATAAGGACGATGCCTTAGACCCAATTATCATGAAAGAATACCAGATCAAGAAGATCATGGAAACCGTTGGAAAGACGTGTAGTGGAGTACCGTACCAGTATAAGGTAAAAACCAAGAAGAGAGTTGTAGCTGGGAGGGAAGGCTTGCCGAGTGATGAAGAGGAGGTAGAGTATGTTTGGGCTATGGATCAAAATGAGGAAATACTACACACAAAATTTGAGAGGAGGACAAGAGGTCTAAAACTGGATATAGAAGGCAATACTCCTATCCATATCAGTGTCACTGTGGAACCCATAAACCCATGTGCGACTAATACACCAAGAAGAACACCACCATTTAGAAAACTGAATTTTGGGAGAAGGAAGACAAGGGGAAGTACATCTACATAAGGAACAACAACTAGGGGAGCCAGTTCAAGAGGCAGTAGTCAAGTATCTACACTGTGAGGAGGCAGTACTTCAACATTCATAATGGCAGAACATGATCCAACCATCAAGTTACCAGAATTCAAAGGAGAGGCATCGGAGGACCCGAAGAAGCACCTTTTTATCTGTGAGAAGATTTGGGAAGAAAAAAAGATCACAGACGAAGACACTAAAATTGTACATTTATCTATCACATTAAGAGATCGCACACTGGATCGGTACATGAGTTTAGCTGCAAACAGTCTGCCAGGGACAACCAGAATGATTCGAGATAACAAGAAGTTGTTGATAAATGAGTTCCAGAAGCCTAGATCAGAGGACAAATATGTCGTGACAAATATCCAACATAGGCATCTGTTCATTAATTTTTCTACCACACTTGAAGTATCCATTGCGACAACAGAAGTTTTAGACTCAGGTAGAGGCTTTACAAGAATCCGTACAACTCGAAGAAAAACAATATCAAAATACATACGCAGCCATAGAGGAGCTGAAGGAGGATCTGAAGAACTGAACGTTCCAGTTGAACAAGAAAAAGGTAAGGACAAAAGATAAGTCATTTGGTGTACCACATGTAGGACATAAGGACACCATAAAAACAAATGTCCATAATTCGTGCAGTACATGGCAGTAAGAATGCCAAACCCATTACCTATAGGAGGACTATGGTCTAAGATCTATAAGAAACAAGGTCATGATCCATACCACTGCCCAATGATGCATAAGTACCAGACAATACAGAAGAGCTCGTATTGCAACTTTTTCAAGTCAGTAGACCATGATGACAAAGATTGTAGAACCATGGAATTGGTGAGGGAAAGAACATCAAATGCATACAGGGTGCAGGTAGAAATGATGACTGGGAAAGACACAACTCAATTTAACCAAGTACCAGCCCCATACAACACTGCACAACAACAATATAACACTAAGTAACCACAGTGTAATACCATGCAACCACATTATAGTATCGCGTAGTATAACCAAGTGCCTCAGTATAACGCGCCATAAGGGGATCGATCCGACTACCGAGGGGGAGGTAGAGAAAGAGGAGTCTTTGGAAGAGGTAGAGGACCACTGGTATGTCACAACTGTCAACAACCAAGACACTATGCAAGAGAATTTCCACTTCCACCAACGACTTGTATGTATTGTCCCGCATCATATCATGACACGGAAGAATGTACGACATTATTAGAGAAGATCCAGGAAAAGAGGAATCGGAACAAACATAATGTTTAGTGGATTTCCGAATAACCAAGGGATGAAGGGAGAAACATCAATATAGTTACACAGTGAGGAGCTAAAATAGGAAACAACGCACTAAGACAAGAGTCGGTACAACACCAATGGGTGAAAAAGAATCTCAAACCAAAGAAGCACTTTGATGCGTAGAACGAGAAGGAGATATTCAAGCAAGCTAGATAAGAATTATTAAAGCCATACATTGCATCGACATCAACTATCCATCATAACAAGGAAGTACAAGAGTACGAGATGCCTCCATCGCTGGATCACACTGAAAAACCACAACGACTGGGACAAGTAAGTAACATTAAGGGTTTTTTGCAATCATGTGTTAGAATACTAAATGGTCCATCCTCTGTTAAAGTATTACAAAATATGCTAGAAAGATGTAGCGTAGAAGCAAAAGGAAAGTTAGAATAGAAAATAGTCAATCACCTATATACAAGGAGGAGAACAAGTAGGGAATTCAGGCTGAACGCCAACATTGGATATTTTAACATGGGTGATATCATATTATATTTAGGATCCAGAGTTGATGTATTACCCAAGAAGACATGGCAATGTATGGGAGAACCCACACTAGGATATTCACCTGTTCAACTGAAACTATCAAATCAACACAGAGTTCTACCTATTGGGAGACTAAAAAGGGTAACAGTAGACCTGGATGGAGTACGGACTAAAGATGAATTTGAAGTAATCGAGATAGTGGATGGCACAACACCTTATTCGACATTGCTAGGTTTGGACTGGGATTTTGATAACCATGCCATAATCAACTTAAACACATGTAAGATGACCTTCAAGTCAGGAGAATACAGAGTCATTGTGCCATTGGACCCATCCGAAAGAGAAAGGTTTGTAGAACCTACTTTCTTGGACCTGGAAGAAATCAACCAGTTGTACAGAACAATTGCACGAGATGAATATTACATGAATACAACTGTATATGGGGTATTGGATTAGTGAGGCATCACATCATGTGTTTCAAACTTAGATACGGGCTTAGAAAATTGGCAACGGAGGTTACACGAAGTCTCCATAAGAATATGCGTAAGAATAGACCGCGCAGTAAGATGGTAGGTATGGAGATAAGGGAACCTCTCAGCTTCCATGAGGTGAATGAATTAGAAGCATTATTAACATGGTACGAAGATGAAGTATTAGAAAATCAGAGTCTCTTATCCATGGATATAGAAATCAAGGAAACACTTACAAGATGGTGTGGTGTGCACAAAGAAACAGTGAAGGACTGGTACCAATGTAAACGTATACTGCGCATTAGGTTTGACGCAGAAAAAGGAAGCAACCAACTAGAGAAATATGACAGACAAGGAGCACCAATAGAACACTTGGAGAAGTGCATAACGCTATGGGGGATGACACCATCGAAGGAATGGTCCAATCATTTTGTTCACACATTCGAAGGTATCCCAACAAACTGGTATGCAGACCAAGAACTGTGCAGAGGAACTATGACTTGGACAATATTACAACAGATCACTTTCTCATTTGAGCATGAGAACCCCAACATAGACGCAACACTTAAACAAATCTGAGGGGTGATATTCATTAAAGAATCATAGTTTGAACTAATGATAGAAGAAAAACAACAAAATAGATAAACAATAAAAGAGCTACTGTCATGCTACCACGTGCAAGGTGAAGCACTAGATGAAGATGACTCGCGCGATATTTAGATTGAGGAAGTTGAAGGTGAGAGAGAAGTGGAAGGTCCACCTCTAGAATCAAATTAATTGATGCGTTGATAAAGGTGAATAAAGTAAACATTGGGATAGTTGAGAATCCCAAAATGGCCAGCATTGGAGATTATTGGGATGAGAAAACAATGGAAAGTATAACATAGTTATTGCACGAGTACAACGACCTGTTCCCAACAACATTCACATAAATGAAAGGCATAACAGGATATTTAGGAAAAATGAAGATACCACTCAGAGTTGAGGCAAGAACAATCAGATAGTGACCATATAGATTGAATCCCATATATAAGAAAAAAGTCAAAGCCGAAATCGATAGGATGTTAGAAGCTAGAATCATAGAACCTATAGAAGAATCGGAATGGATAAGCCTAATGGTAGTTCAGGACAATAAAAAAGGGGGGATACAAATATGTGTTGACTTAAGGAAGTTGAATGATGTGTTCCTACATGAAACGTTCCCTACTCCCTTCACAGATGAAGCGTTGGAGAATGTAGGAGGACACAAAGCTTATTCATTCACTGACAGATTCTCAGGATATCATCAGATAAATATAGCACCATAAGACCAATGAAAGACCACTTTTTCCACGAAATGGGGATCCTACCAGTATAAAATCATGATTTTTGGATTGAAAAATGCACCAACAATATTTTCCAGAGTAGTCATAGCTGCATTTAAAGAGTTCATCCACCAGTTTCTAGAGGTTTATCTGGACGATTGGACAGTCTATAGTTTGTTGAAAGACCATGTAGAGGTATTGTGAATGATGTTAGAATGATGTAGGCAGTGGTAGATATCATTAAATATCAATAAGTGCATCATCGGAACACCCTTTGGGATATTTTTGGGCCACATAGTATGCAAATAGGGATTGCTAGTAGATCCTGCCAAGATTGCAGTAATTGTTAACCTGCTGATCTAGATTATTTTCAATACTAAATGAGAGCAGAGGTATAATAAAGAAATGCACAGATATATTGCAGATATCCAATATTACAACATGAATGTATCATATATGCAACCATAAACACAGAGATACAGTAATACATAATTTTCTATTAATGAGCGAAAATGTACAAAGACTGTAAAAATACATAGTGAAAGACTCGCTAGAATGGTGGAATATTATCTCTGAGAAGAGATGTGACGGCTACTTGCATTCACAAGAAGATGATTTTACAATGAGGCTCCAAAGGTACTTTTATCATATAAAAAAATGCAAAACCCTAACCCCAGAAGATGAAAAGCCAACGATTTTGTGGACCTTGTTTTGGGTACTTTAGTGTATCAACTTCTCGGGGGCGTAAGTTTGGCATACGATCTCCATTTGGGGCGCATGATAGTTTGTTGGAAAGGTATCATTAAGGATATTAATTTTGGGGGCTCAATAAGAGCCTTCATCTATCATTGACAACCCCAATCCTGAAAAGCCTTCATTTAGGCCCTCAAAATGGCCCCAGAAGTTAAAAACTCCTAAAAATAGTAATTACCAAAATTGCAAGAAAATTGTCTTGAGCTAGTTGGAAAAGGTGGTTAGCCACCGATATCCACCTAGATCAATCCTCCCTCCTTAGGAATAAATGGTCTCCATTGCGTTGAGTGCTCGAGGGAGAGGGAAAAGTGTTTGTTAAATCTGCATCTTGATGAGTTGCTTGCCTTGTTGGAGAAGTTGCATTGCTTATCTTGTTGAAGGTTGTCATGAACCTATGGTTGGATAGAAGGTTCTTGGACTGACGTTGTAGTGGTGTTCTTTTGTTCATGCTTTAAATAGACTGTGAAGAAGCTAAATTTTGTAGTATGAGATACTACCTTGCGACACTGTTTAGGTGGAGCAATAGTCAGAATTACCTCTGGTATTCTATAGAGATGACCTTCCAAAGTAACAATGACACTATGGGGTCGAGACTCATAAAAAACATGGTGCTTCCACATATATGGCTGGCACAAGAGAACCTCACAGACATCCAGTGGGGAAATGTCACATAATACCTCATCCTTGAAGGGTTGGATGCCGTATTAAAATCAACACTATTGGCTGACACAAAGATATCGTCCCTAGTGAATCCACCCAATGTTGTATGTTTGCGGGTGTGGTGTTGTAAACAATCCCAATTGTTTGACGACCTCTGTTGAGATAAGGTTCTTCTGGATTTCACTATCAACAATAAAATCCAACGGGGTCCCTTTCACCCACATTTGTGAATGAAAAAGGCACTCCACTTCTTTAGGATCTGTTGGTTCTTCTGGTTGAATTTTTCTCGTCACGACAATAGCAATGGGGTCTGAGTCGATGATCTATCCTTTACCATCTTTTTAATAATCAGATTCTGAATCAGGGTTTGACTCATTGTCTTTGATATCAGGCACCAATGACTATTTTGAGCAACATTCATCGTTGTTGTGCCAGGGTATTTTTTGGAAATCACACCATTTTTCGGTGTCCTTATTCATCTTCCCATGACCCTTCTTTTCTTGTGGATTAGAATGGTTTTTCAGGAAGCTCTTTTTTAGGGTCATCTTTCTCATACTTTGGTTGTTGCAGATTTGCAGATCTAAACTTCTGTTTGTTATGGCGCCTAAATTTTTGCTCGATTTTAACAACATATCGATACACAACACTGAATGATGAGATATACAGAAAATCCATTTCAGTTTGGATGTATTTGTGTAGATCCTCGTGGTATTTCAGAACCAAATGTCGCTTAGAGTCTTTGATACCTAGGTTGGTGTGTAAGGTATGGAAGGTATTGGTGAACTCTGGCACTGCTTGGCCCCTTTCTTGCTGCAATGTGATCCCTATAATGTATTGGTCCTCATAATTTCCAACAGGGTAATATTGTTCCTTGGCCGCATCCACAAAAAATTCCCAAGTGGGCTCAGCCCCATATATTCCAGATTCCTCTATGGGGCTTTACTCCCAGTAAGTTTCCCACCAATGTTTGACATGGGGGAGAGCCTTAAGGAGTGCGAAGGTGGTCGTTTCCTTGTCATAAAATGGTGAACAAAGAAATACTAAAATTTTGGTCGGTGATGCTACCTGACGTTTCAAGAACATTGGAATGGTGCTCGGCCTAGTGGTTATTCACCATGGCATGAATCATGTGGGCCTTTCCCAAATATCCAACTATAGTGTGTCCTGTCGACCTATCCACTCTATCCTTCTCAATGGGACAGTCTTGCTGGTAACGTGGCTTTCCACATGTCCAACATCCGGTCTTCGGTCTAGTACTCCTGGTCCCCAAAGTAGAAGTTGTTGGCCTAACAACCTAAGCTCCTAGGATGTTTTGCTGAACAAGCCTAAACTATTTTTTCTACGAGCAACGTTGTTGTTGATGTGGTGGTCCTATGTAGGGAGTCCTCTGCTGAAGATCCAATCATCGAGGTGTCATGAACGTGATTCCTTAAGGAGTGCGAAGGTGGTCGTTTCCCTATCATAAAATGGTGAACAAAGCAATACTAAAAGTTTGGTCGGTGATGCTACCTGACGTTTCAAGAACATTGGAATGGTGCTCGACCTAGTGGTTATTCACCATGGCATGAATCATGTGGGCCTTTCCCAAATCTCCAACTATAGTGTGTCCTGTCGACCTATCCACTCTATCCTTCTCAATGGGACAGTCTCACTAGTAACGTGGCTTTCCACATGTCCAACATCCAGTCTTCGGTTTAGTACTCCTGGTCCCCAAAGTAGAAGTTGTTGGCCTAACAGCCTAAGCTCCTAGGATGTTTTGTTGAACAAGCCTAAACTATTTTTTCTACGGGCAACGTTGTTGTTGATGTGGTGGTCCTATGTAGGGAGTCCTCTGCTGAAGATCCAATCATCGAGGTGTCATGAACACGATTCCTCTAGACATATCTCAATACCCTGATATATGTTTGGTCGGTGTATGTTGCTACTACGCTTTGGATGTCGTATGTCCAGTCGCTCTTGCAGGAGTCCCACCCTGACCCCCATTGGTCAACTCTTCCATAGCTATGAGGGCCTTTTGGACTAAATCATGCATCGTTTGAGGCATTAGGATCCTCACCTTCGCATGAATGTTGGAGTTAAGGCCAAACACAAACTTGTTGAACTTCAACTTCTCCGTGTTCAGATGCAGGGCATACCAAAGTAGGTCCATAAATATGGACTCATACTTCAGCATCGTACGACTACCCTATCGTAAGGAGTTGAACTCATTGAGTTGGCGTTCAATGAATTCCTCTGACAAATACCTCTCCCAGAACCGTTCCTCGAGCAGTTCCCATGACACGTCTTCGACGAACATGTTTATTTGTGGTAGGATCATCTTCCACTAAATAAGATGTTAAGAACCAAACATCAATATAGCATAGAAAAACCTTAGGAAAAGTACTCAACGCCTTGAAAAAAAGATAATTTCAGATAATAAGCCTCTTCGAGGGGGCAACCTCGTTTTACCCCACTTAAATGTTCAAGTACAAGATGATTCAAAATGAAAATGTCTCCTTCGTATATATAGGAGACTAGGAGGTATAATTACAACTAATGGCCTAAAGTTGACATAAATAAAATAACATTACTAATATAATATGACCAAATTAAGGGGTAATGAGCCAATATTAGATCTTAACATAAGATCACTCCTCTTCAGTTGAAACACTGCCATACAGACCTTCATGTTGGAGGTATAATCACAAAGTGCAAATCACATTGCCATGTTCTCAAACCATGCCTCGGCGACTAATCCGTATGTGGCACCAATGAACTCAAGAAACTTAACCTTTTGGAGTTCTCTGTGAATGTTACCACTGCCATCTAGAGTGTGTTGTGAACCCTCATTGGGTACAAGCACCCTGGCCTCATCTCTATCTAGTCGATTAATCAAGGCCTATGGCATCCTCTAGAAGGACCTCATGAAACCAACCACACCCTCCACAACAATATGCTCATGTCCAATGACTTGTTCTTCTCCTTGGGGGTTAGACCCCTATAACATCCCAACTACCCACAGGTCGGGGCATGCTACCTTCAAGCCCACCCTTGGACTTCTTTCTCTTATGACACCTTTTTTAAATTTAAGGATGCATAAAATAAAAATACATTAATGACATGCACAACAATAGTCAGCAAGCATGCATAGTCTAAAGATTCAATTAAAATATAATTAAATATACAATGAAAAATGCATTCATACATAGATAATAATATCACAACGAAGAGAACTTATCTTTATAAAAAGGTGACACCAACTAGCTGCAAACCAAGGATGTTCCACCCAACCATAGACACTATTGTTCCAAATCTCAACAATAGCATCACCCCTGAGCTAGGATTATGAATCCACAAGGATGGTTCCAGAGTGTTACTTGGGTTCCCAAACCAGTTAGCCCTCAATCTCTCACAGGTTTCCCAACACCCACAACAATCCAAATACCCAACTCTCTTGTACCCAACTTTTACTGCCCCAAGAGAATGGACCTCTACCCTTCTCTTCCACATAGTCCCTATCCTTTATTTTGGGTCCTCCAGCACAGTTGTTCCAAAATATAAAAGATAGAACTCTTAGGACTCATAGTTGTGAGAAAAATAGGGCATAGACCAACGCATCTGAAACATGTAGACCCCAGGTCATGGCTAGATTTCACTAACAACCATTACAGCCAACTATCCTGTGGCTAATTCTTCAGTAGTTATGTTCCCTTTCCCCAAGACAAGACTTGGATGATGGATGGATCAATGAATGGGTAAGTGTGTGCATGGAAGTGTGTGAGGGAAATGAAGGAACATACAAGCAATCAATGAACAAGCCATCATTCGAACGACCAATGACCAGGGACCATCGATCAACGATCGACGACCCATGAACAACCCCGCAATCAGACCAAGGATGTGTTTATGTATCTCTTGTGGGGGATCAAGAACCTGTTTGCCTTCCCCAAGAAGCTCATGTAACCAATCCCCTTCCTTAGACAAAAAGAGTAATAAAAAATAGGAATAAACACTTAGCCATCAAGCTGCCTCTCTTGTGGAATCATAGCCCCATATAAGTCTAGTCCATGTCCATCTAGAATCCAGCCGTGTATTTATTATTAATAATGATAAAAAACATTAAATGTCTTGGGCACACTAGCCTTTTTAATAATTGTTTGGGCACCTTGGCCTCTCAACATTGTAACAATACATTATTTAAAATGGGGTTCAAAACTCGGAGTGTTACAACCCCTCTGTCGTGGATGTTAATAGAGGCATCACACCTCCTCCCCTAGCACCACATCGTCTACCTCAATGACATCCTCTAACCATGATTACCTGCACAAACACATTTCAATTTGAATTAGCGATGATTTATTAATCAAGAGTTTAATACAATGGAAGGCTTAAAGATCCCAAGTCGCAGGGTTGAACCTCACTCTGATATCATATGTAATGTCCCCACTATTATGACAACAATCGTGATGTACAATAGGTATTTTTTTTTTAATTTGCATTAGGATATTAAAATCGTCACAATATAATTAATAGCATCACAAGTGACCCATCATCATAATTTAATAATGACATAATCAACGTATTAACATAATTAATAGCGATGCATAATCAACACATAAACATAAGGAGCAATGCAATTCAACACATCAGGATCAACTGAATCCAATTACTATAAGTGACCATCCATGTCATTGAATATATAAAAAACTACTCACCCAACCTATCCTGCATGGTTAGGACCTCCAAGACACATAAGCAACGCTCAATTCCAAGATTCATCCAACTGATTTTGACCATTTAAGGTCTCAGGACTGGCGACTTTTCTAAGAAACAAGGAGGTATCTAAGTCCCTTAATCAATCAAAACTCATAACTCCATACTATATTATCAGTCATATATCAACATCATTTCATGTCGCAAACTAATCTAATTACTAAATTAGTCATACATTGACATTATTTTAATGGCGCAAGAAAATCCAATTACTCAATCAATCATACATCAACATTATTTTAATGGTGCAAGATAATCCAATTACTCAATCAATCATACATCAACATTATTTTAATGGCGCAAGAGAACCTAATTACTCAATCAATCATTTAGGCAATGATAAGTGTAAGTTGAGTAAAAGAATAATACATGAGGATTAACAACAGTCGCAAGAGTATAAGTACATTCTTAGTCACAGATGGAGATCTATTTATACCTGTCATTAGTACGTGTCAAGTCAGTTTCCTTCAAGGTCAAGTGTCTTTATCAAGTGCTTCATCCAAAAACAACCCCATATAGATCAACTATAATTATATCTTAATACAACGGAATATCTTATTATCAATATAATAAGAGTTCAATACCATTCTTGCATATCAAATTTAAAAAATAAGAAAAGTCAAATCATAACGAGCAATAAGTAAAGGTTTCAAGTTATTTACATATCTAATTAAAAGAACTATAAGAAGGTCAAATATGGATACGCGGTATATAAAAATTTGTAAGTTGCTTTTATATTCACATATAAAGAACTAAAATCAATTAATTGATAGTGAATCAACAAAGTACATATCCCTATAGAAGATTTAAAGGATCAATATATTACGTAGTATAGATAGAACTCATATTCCATCCACATATCCATTATAAAGGTAAGGATATCAATCATCAAGGACAATAAGGAAGGATAAGGTATTCATAACTAACTTACATGCCCCTATGTAAGGATGTATTATATATATATATATTATTAGATCAGGTCTTATAAAATCCATGAAACAAGTGGAGCAAACCCAAGGCTGCTTAGTCCCCCATTCTTGTTAGAACTGAAGTAAATCTCAGCAATAAAATAAGAGAGGCTCTCACCTACATGCAACAAACAGGTAATTAATTGATTGTTGTGCTTTAGGAGGAAAAGACTTCAATTCAAGTCTGTTGTTGGGATGGAAACGTAGCGGTGATACCTCAACGATTCACAAGAAAGAGTATTCTAATGACAAGAAAACAAAAGATGGCATTATTAAATCGATTGTATACACAACGCACATGGGAAAATTATAAACATTCGCGTTGGCGAGTGCCTCTATATGAATTGGGAAACTTTATCGGCAGTTAATATCAAGTGCGATAATGTGAACCAGAGTCCTAGTGTTACTGGAATTGATGGAACTTCCAATCGAAATGAACTTCTAGGTTAGGAAAGAAATATAATTGCTACCCTGATCCAAAACGATTAGATAAATCGAGTAAAAAGATGGGACAACAAATGTGTAACTAAAACTTCGGGTTGTTCCGAGGTTGGCAGCTACTACGCGGGTAGTATGGTTACAAATTAAGCCTAATTTCCAACATGCAATCGGACGCTAAAGGAAAATCAAGCATCTCAGGATGAGGGGAAGAACCCAAGCATCACACACTAGTCAATCAGGGTGAAATCATGAATTATTGAACAACCCCTCTCTCTCTTAAAAACAAAAATCAACATGAACGATCCTCCGTCTGTAAGGTGCGCGATCGTATCCTCCAAAAAATTTAGGTAGGGATTTATCCTTTAACTCCATAACTAAACAACTTACCCAGGCGCTTCCTCCCCAGTGGGACTACGAATTTCTGGAGTGATAAATTACACACCCATCCCAACGACAACAGGGTTCGAGCTACGTCAACAACTAATTTGGATTGAACGCCTAGGGAAAGAAAGGGGATTCTGACTTAAATAAAACGCAGAATTTAAAGTACCAGTCTCGAATCGAATCGAAGTAATCCCCATTGCTTTATTGGATGCAGAGAGACGAAGTCTCACTTCAGGCAACTGACCAAGGTTTTAGCAGAAATTGAAAAAATGCCAAAATTTTCAAAAGCAAGGATCCGAGGGTCCTTCATTCGCCAGGATCTTTCCCTTGTGCATCCTCATGGAATACACAATCCTTCCCATATGAAACTTAAGACATTATTCCTTAAGCACACCCATACAATTTAGTGAGGGAGTAAAATCTCAGAATGCAATCGCTGGAAGCCATTTAACAAATGGCGAAGGACTACTTGCCACATTAAAATACTCTTTCCACACATAGACGCATCAATATCGATCTAAGATAGCCACCACGAATTCAATCCAGAAAAAATCAAGTGATTACACAATGGAAGTAATTTTCGAAGGACTCCAATCTCATGGAAGTTAGTTAATGTTATCGATCATCAAGTAAGAGTTTTAAGAAGTAGATCAGAACTGTGGTCAGACAATAATAAGCATTCTTGTTACAACATAACGTTAAACTCCTATGGATTGTAAGGGAGAACATAGAAAACAAATTCCATGCATTCAATTAAAATTTAGTTCATAACATTTTAAATTTTTTCTTCCATATCCCACAACCAACCATTGAACTCGCATAATTTAACATCCTAATTTAATACAACTTTGCAATAAAACTATATATATATATATATATATATATATATATATATATATATGCAAATTAAACTTTTACATTCAAACTCAGATGAGAAATTACGTAACCGTGGACAACGATGCTGAAAATGTTCCTCAACGATCGTGTTCCTTTCGGATCTCCCACTTGCTAATTGTAGAAACTTCACTGGTACCTCCCAACCAATGCTAGGGGTACTCTTCTTCATTCTTATCCCTTCGAGCCACAAAGGGGCCACGTACACAACCATAAATACTCTAGCTCCAAGCTCGCATCGCAAGGTAGAGCCACCACTCTCTCTCAAGATGGGAATCCCAACTCTCACAAGTGAAACCATTTAAAAATAATTCGACAGCATAACTTTATCGATAACTAGTGTGATCACTTTACCCTCTTTACCATTTTATTTATAGGATTTTCCTTAATGACAACTCCTCACTTGCACAATTAATTCACTTTTTAATTAGATAAATTAGAATCATTTCCCCCTTATACTTGTCACCCTTTCCCCAAATTACACAAGTAATTCCACATTTTATTTTAATTAAATTCAATTTTCCTCATGAATCCTAAAAGCGCTCCTTAAATCACTCCTATTTGTCTTTTTATTCCCCTTATTTTCAATTAATGACTCACGCCTTACTAAATCTGAGTTGAGTTAAAATAGGAGTCTTCTTCTAGTTAGACTAGTGTTAACTAGACTCTAGATACCTTTCTATGCGTACACATTCTTTCTTCTTTATTTCTTTCTCATTTTTTAACTCCCTTTTAATATTTTCTTCCACACATGTGCCTTATCAAATCTTTAGATATATTTCACTTTTTTAATTCTTAACTTGATTTACTTCATCCCCTTTTTAATTAATTTATAATTTAGTTTTAGTCTTCTTACCCAAACTTAGACTTAGGCTTAAATTTTGAATAGGCTTAGACTTTCATTTGGGGATGTAAAATTAATAATTCCAATCCTTAATTAATTAATTAAATCCGACAATGTTTAAAGATTTTACAAGGTTTAATTATTTTCTCAAGGGTTTTTTGGCTACCTAGATTCATTGACTCAAGTGTTACTTTTGTGACGTGCCCTTCAAGACACACTCTGTGCTCCAAGGGTGTCACTCGCCTTAGATTGGTTTTGGTAGTTGTCCAACCCTTAGCGTCAACACTTCATTCAGGAGACCTTGTGAAGGACTAAGGGATTCTAAGGAATAAAGACCGTAACTTATTGTGCGCCAATTAGGAATATTTGTGAGCGAATGTTTCAGTCTACCCTCATGACATTGTGGACCTCTGAAACTAGGTAATCCTTCACCTATAATTCGAGCCACAACGGGAGTGCTAGTAGGGTGTCACAGGGATGCTGCCACATATCTCCCTCAATATCTGGTCTATGTGCATAGCCTCTTTACTCCTTATCTGAGTCATATTAACAAGCATTCGTCAGCCTGCATCCATCAACGAAACACTACCAATGATCCACATACAAATCATACTATAATCGATCATATGTCACATATTCATAAATGAAATACTCAAACCAATACAATCCACTCCCTAACTCAATTTGGTGTCCAAGGAGGTTGATTGATGCCATCATCATCCACAATCTATCAAGTGTCCTTCACACTCAGGTAAAACTCGTCAATAGCATTTGTCAATACATATACATCAAATAAAATTAAATCACAACCATCAACATCATCATAAAAATCCATGAGCAAAACAATTACCATGTACTATAACCGGGTCACTTGCACGCAAGTAT
>ML871047.1:22247-37017 GCA_009831015.1 Picea engelmannii | reverse complement strand
AACAGGCATAAAAATCAAAATATAATCCAAAACATAGGGTAAAAACCCACTCTGTATAAAAATATGGGCTTAAGCCCCCAAATCACGTGCGTGCCCCCCTATTCTGGTCACATGCACCTTAATATGGCCAAGCGCTAGCCCAAAGGGCTAAGCGCTGGCCCCAAGATCACGCTAGCTCCTTGATTTGTGGGCATATGGTGCAATGCAATGGGACCACGCCCCTTCCCAAGTGTTGAGCCCGTGGTTCCAGCCCCGTGTTACATGGTGGAAGTGCCATGAAAAATGCATGCATATGGTTGTGTACATGGCGCCCACGCCCCTATCCCTTGTGGTCACAGGTGCCAACAAAAACCGTGGGCTGGGGCTTAGCCCCAACCCCTCTTCTACCCCAACACTTATACAATACACTTTATTAATAATAAACTGGGTTTTAATTTATAACTAATGGTGTGGCGCATTGGTAATTCAGACCTCTACCAAAGCGCTTGTCTCTCTCTAGAGGTCGCGGGGTCGAGACCCATGAGATCCATAAAAATTTTCCATTTAAACTAGTGATGGGGTGCCACATGGCAGCCCATGTCTGGGCCACATGGCACCCTTTCATTGGTCCTCAACTGCCACTTTTCAACGCTGCATTGGTCCCTGTCACTGCCTAGTCACCTTGATGCCTGTGTTGACACATGTCACTTCTGCCACTACCACGTGTCACCTCCAGAGAGTGCCACGTCACCTTTTGACTGTTGACTTTTTAGTTGTTTGGGAATTTGATCAGAGTGTGATAACTCTCGCATACATAGCCCATTTGAGAAAGTAAATATATGGTCAGAATTAGCATGACGATCCGGTCGCAATGGAATTGGTTTCGTCTGATTCTGAGAAATTTCATTTTTTAGCCCTGCCAGGCTCCTGGATCCGATTTTGGATCACACCTCCCCACTAAAGGAATTTTTGGTCCCCAAAAGGTTACTGACCGGTCTACAAGCTCGGGATAGGCCACCCGACTTTTCCTTTGTCTCTGAACTCTATCATGTGCACCTGTCTCATCAAGATCAACTGTAACACAATCATGACAACTGACAGCATATTATTATCCATTTGAACCCTGTTACATCTTACTGAAGCCACTATCATCCATGTAGACAACATTACTAATGATAGCATAAAAAAGACGACTGCAAATGAGCTGATGTACTTATAATATTTGCACGACATGAGCTTATCTTGAAGCAACCTATGATTGATTTTCCATTCAACAATCATTTCCTGTTCTTGCTTAAGATCGATTACTTCATTTGAAACAATTATTGGTTTGTTGCTTGCTTGCACTGCCTTCTTTAACTGTTCCATAGTTTGAAGTGTTTTATTTGCTTTAACATGATGAGCATGAACCACATAATCTTGACCTGCTTTGGTTAATTGATATTGATTCATTTCCCTGTAGAAGATTGCCTTACGATCATATAAGTATGGACTACCTAAGACCATTCCACATTCTCTTAACGACACTACATCACATGTTACTTCGTCCACATACTTAGATGAAATTGCAAATTTGATTGTGCATTGTTTTGTTATGTGCATTTGATGATGATTGCTTATTCATTTAAGTGTGTAAGGCTTGTGATGTACTTGTGTTTTTAACCCCAATTGCTTAACCAATTCTTCTGAGATTAGATTAGCTTGAGATCCACTATCGACTAATGTGTCTATCTTAGTGTGTCGCATGATGGTCCTTATATGAAACAAGTTACTTATACAATCAATGCCTTCACCAATTTTACCTGTCATACCAATCAATGAGACCTTAGATTTGTCACCCGAATCCAATCCCAAGTCTGTGGGTCTTGTTGTTGCTGCCACTGTTTGCCTTCCCTTCTTTTCCTTGAACCACTTTGGCCTCTTCTCGAGATGAAACTGCCAACATCTGTCCTCATCATGTCCCTCTTTCTTGCAATGCTTGCAATAGGGATTCTCATCCTTTCTTGCCACTGCATTTGCCTTTTTTCCATGCCACTTCATCTTGTCCTCTTTCCTTGAAGACAATTCCCCTGATACACCTTCTTTCCCTGCTTCAATATACGTCGCTTGAACAGAAACCTCATCAAGGTTAGTGGGTCCAAACATGAATAAAATGTTTCTAATATGTGCAGGTAAACCTCCTATATACTTCATAAGGGTTTCCTATGTATGTAAAGGGATATCCAACATCAATTCCATTTTACGAAAGATATTTGTATACTCTTGCACTGTTTTTCCTTTTCTTAGTTTTAAAGATTGTCATTCAATTAATTCTTTTTCTTTATAACCCAAAGGATAGAATTGTTTCCTAAGTGCAAAAATGAAGCTTTTCCATGATGGAAATACATTACCCACTTGTTGCGTTTCATTTTGCAACTTGCTTTGCCACCAGATGAGAGTTGTCCCTGGAAGTCTCAAAGATGCCAACTTGATTTGTGTGGCCTCATCCTTGATATGTTGCACACTATAGTAAACCTCCATCTACCTGATCCAATTGTCAAGTTTCTCTACATTTACTTCACCATCATATATGGGTAACTCAAATTTAACATCAAGTTTTAACAATGGAATTTCATTCTTATGTTTATGAACATGTTTCTTTGCATTGGATTTAGAACTTGAACTTGAAGAAGAAGGAGAAGAAGGAGGTGATGATGGAGGTGAAGGAGGAATTTGAGGAGGATCCTCTTCACTTTTTCCCTTTGAATATTCACCCAAAACCGGTCTCTTTCGTTCCAAGTAATCCTCGTACAAAACTTTCACCATCTTCGACATAGCAAGGAAAGTTTTTTGAAACTCTTTCTCATCAAGAGAAAGTCCCTCTTTCGATGCCATCTTCATGCTGTGAGAAGATCTCTTTCTCAATACAATTAATGGATTCTCTGCAACAAGATCACCTTCACCACACTGTATATTTTCCCTGGTTAACATGCAAAACTCAAATCCAAACGTCAACTAGCTCTGATACCACTTGATCTGAAAAGATCTTTTAATGTCTGTGGTTGAGTTTTTAATTGCATGTGTTAATTAACCATTTATGAAGTTGAATGAAAGAGGAAGGATTTAATGAAGAAGCATAGCAAACATAAGACAATATACAGATCTGAAATGAAGCAATAAGAACAACAAACCATAACAAGATAAGTGATAATGGAGTTCAACACAAAATTGCCTACGTTTCCGGGCCTTTGTCTCAGTGGGGGAGGCTTCTTTATTTATTCTTCAATGCTTTAAAAGTAAAGAAAAAGTATAGAAAATGGATCTCATACTAGTCTCACTGTGTTCTTCTCGACCTCATAAATCCAACACAACTGACGGCACTGAAAAAGACTGAGTGTAGCTCCCAGAAATGGCCCGCAAGTGTCTGCTCCTCAACAACTTCCCTGCATAAAAATGGCTTTGTCTTGTCTTTGCTTCAACATAAATCTGATATGACTATCCCCCATGGCCTCAAACATTCCTGGTTTTTATAGATCTGAAGTTGGTTATCCTTCCCCAACTTTCTCCCAAAATCTGGCCTCCAAAAATGCCTAATATCCCCCAAAAATGGGCAAAATCCACTATTAACAGGCATACAAATCAAAATATAATCCAAAACATAGGGTAAAAACCCACTCTGTATAAAAATATGGGCTTAAGCCCCCAAATCACGTGCCTTCCCCCCTATTCTGATCACATGCACCTTAATATGGCCAAGCGCTAGCCCAAAGGGCTAAGCGTTGGCCCCAAGATCACACTAGCTCCTTGATTTGTGGGCATATGGTGCAATGAAATGGGACCATGCCCCTTCCCATGTGTCGAGCCCATGGTTCCAGCCCCATGTTACATGGTGGAAGTACCATGAAAAACACATGCATATGGTTTTGTACATGGCACCCGCGCCCCTATCCCTTGTGGTCACAGGTGCCAACAAAAACCATGGGCTTTCCGCCACACCACTTATACAATACACTTTATTAATAATAAAATGGATTTTAATTCATAAATAATGGTGTGACACATTGGTAATTCAGACCTCTACCAAAGAGCTTGCCTCTCTCCAGAGGTCGCGGGGTCGAGACCCATGAGCTCCATAAAATTTTCCCATTCAAACTAGTGATGGGGTGCCACGTGGCACCCTTTCACTGGTACTCAACTTCCACTTGTCAACGTTGCATTGGTCCCTATCACTACCTAGTCACCCTAATGCCTATGCTGCAACATGTCACTTCTTCCACTGCCACGTGTCACCTCCAGACAATGCCATGTCACCTTTTGACTGTTGACTTTTTTTTGACTTTTTAGTTGTTTGGGAATCTGATCAGAGTGCAATAAATCGCGCATACAGAGCCCATTTGAGAAAGTAAATATATGGCCAGAATTAGTGCGATGAGCCGGTCGCAATGGAATTGGTTTCGTCTAATTATGAGAACTTTCATTTTTGAGCCCTGTCAGGCTCCTGGATTCGATTCTGGATCACCCATGTCCACTCTCCTCCCACAGTTGATCCATCAGTGATTGAAGGGGAAAGAAATGAAACATTGTTAACTCCACAACATGGAGGTTAAGAGTGCCATAAGAGGGGTTCATCATCCCTACCTAGATTGAGTATTGTGCGATGAATAACTCCTAAATGCATTCAGGTCGATGAAAGTAGTATAGCATCACTTGAAGGTAAGTTACCTAACCATACTATTCGTTATCACTCTTATAAAATCATTCAAGAATATTTTGAACCAAAATCCGATGCTACTAAATGTCAATTATTTTTATCTTTGTTAAAATCTAGAAGTTTGACTACTGTTAGGATAATTTTGGGCATTAAAACAGTCAAAAGTGTAGAAACAAGTCATCATATAGTACATAACCTTGTAGATGTTTTTCAAATAATTGGTAAGAAGTCTCATTCTAAAGACCGCAATGCAGCCCGATGTGTCTTGTCCTAGTCAATTGTTAGCAAGATCATAAGAAAACATCATTTTCTACAACAAACCTCTCACCTCTTGAAATGCAATGTAAAAACCCTTAGAAAGTATTCTCATAGACGAGATAGCCTTGACACAGGGGCCCCAACATATTTTTGGACCTTCACTGGAAGGCTACCTCGTTTTGACATGAAGTTAATTGGAGTGGTTAAGGGACTAGTTTAGGATTTATGGCATGAGAACACAAGGCCCTCTTCCAACCAAAAATATGTACTAAAATTGAGAAGGGGATCTAGGGACCGTGAACCCCATATTAAACACTATCTAGAATTGTATGAGAGATTCAAAACATTACATAGTGCACTTAAATTAGGCCAAAGATATTTCCATAAATGCAAGCCTTGGTATGTTTGAATAAACACAATTCATAACACATGTTGTTGTAGATATCACATCAAGTATGGTTATTATTATGAAACACACACACACACACACATATATTTCATGTTTTGCATAACACCCTTTTGCAAGAATGCTTAGTTATATTGTCTCTATCGTCATCTAGAGACTTTATTCACATCATCTTGTGTACAAGGCTAGAGGGTTTTACATTTTATCAAAATGCAAGCTTAGATGGGACATGCCCCAGGTGCGGTGGAATGAAATTACTAAGCAAGTGCATACATGTAAGTGATAAGTATGAATTTGGGAGGAAGGAGGTTTCCTTGCAAATCTTTGAATATGTGACATATGATATTGATGGAGGAAAGGAAAGAAAAAAGATACAATTGGTTACTTCCCAAGTACGATTTTGTGACTTCATGAAGGAATTCGTCGAAAATAAACAATATTATGTTCAGCATGTCCATGTGGCTCAATGGCAGGATGAGCATTTTAGAATATGCAGAGATACATTTCCTATTGGTACTATGTTATCAATGGTTTATTTTGCTGAGAACTACACCCTTCAACCGCAAAATGATGTTCAAAGCCAACATTATCACCTAGAGCAAGTCAACATAATGGTACATATCACATACATGCATGGACCATATAGTAATGAACAAAACACATATATATTGAAATAGTATCACTTCTACATAAGTGATGATCGGTGCCATGACTTAGCCTACATACAAATTGTTTTCAGTTGTTCTACAATCACCTTAAGGAGAATAACATACAGATGGATCAACATTGGATTTGGTCAGATGGTTATGTAGGCCAGTTCAAAAATGATCGTGTATTTGAATGGTTGTGTATGTTTCACAAAAAACTAAAGGTACCACACATTTGGAACTATTTTGAGTCCGGGAATGGGAAAGGGGAGCATGATGGAGTAGGTGCATGCATAAAAAGAGCATTACGCAAGAAAGAAATGAATTTCACTACTACTTCCCTCATTCAAGATGCAAAGTCCATTGTTGAGTGGTGTTCTTCAGTAATGGGAGAGGGAATAGGAACCCGTGAAGACCAATCACACAAGAAAGGACATGTACATAGATATTTTTGGGAGGTGATCGATTTCAATCGATCACAATGGTATGAATTAAAAACAATCCAGGGCACTTGTGGATTCCATTCAATTAGAACATCAGACAATGCAATAGTTGAAATATGGATGAGAAAACTATCTTGCTTATGTGGTCCATGTAGTAGTAATGAATGGGATTATTGTGAATCTATAGACTGGCTTGATAGATGGGATTATGTATCACTTCCCATTGGTCAACGTATAAATATGTAATTATCCCAATTGGAGGAGGACCAATCAAGTATTTCAACAGATTATGATCATTTCTCAGACCTCATACTTCCAAGTTCATTGAATCCTTCTATTAAATTTTGAATAACTAGAATGAATGTGTTATGCTTTGTTCATTTAGTGGACTCACATTTTGGCACTCCATTTTTTGCAGGGCACATTTACGTTGTGGTTTCCCCAAGAGATAATGAATGGGAAACTGATTATTGGCTGGCACGATGCTTAGAGGGAAAGCAAACCCTCATGCGATCAGTAACATACTCCAAAGGCATTGAATTTCCGATAGGGTTGATGGTTATTAAAGGAGAATATCTAACACATGATGAAAGAATATGAAAAAAAGTGGTTATGTATTTCAAGATTATAAACCAGGCCAAGTTTTATACCACATTACAAACTTGGTTATTGGTACAAACCTCCAACTACAAACAAATCCAAGTAAGAGCTCATCAAAGGTACAATACTTCTTGCCTTACTCTAAGCAGGAGAAGTTAATGGAAACCGTTAGTATTAGAAGTGATCTCGATGGTCTACTTGAATGACCATCTAGGTATGTAAAACAAATAATTTTGGCTTCATTTTGATTGTTGTTAAAATATTTGTAATGTTGTTAAAATATTTTCCTTGCCTTGCCTTACCTTCACTTTCCATGCCATGCCTTCCCTTCACTTCCCATGCCATGCCTTGCCTTCACTTTAAATTCCATGCATTTCCTTCACTTTCCATGCTATTCCATGCCTTGCCTTCACTTGCCTTGATTTTCCTTTCCTTTCCTTGCCTTCACATGGAATTCCTTGCCTTCACATGCCATGCCTTCACTTTCCTTGCCTTCACTTGCCTTGCCTTCACATTACTTCACTTTCCTTCACTTGTATTTCATTTTCCATGCCATGCCATGCCATTCCATAGGATGCCATGTCTTTCCTTCACTTTCCTTACGTTTCCTTCACTTTCCTTGCCTTTCCTTCACTTGCCTTGCCTTTCCTTGCCTTCATTTTCCTTTCATTTCCTTCACTTGACTTGCCTTGCCTTCATTTTCCTTTCCTTACCTTGCCTTGCCTTTCCTTCACTTGCCTTTACTTGCCTTCAATTGCCTTTCCTTTCCTTGCCTTATCTTCACTTTCCTTCCTTTCCTTCACTTTCCTTGCCTTACCTTCACTTTCCTTTCCTTCACTTGTCTTGCCTTTTCCATGAAATGCCTTGCCTTCACTTGTCTTGCCTTTCCTTTCCTTTCCTTCACTTTCCTTTCATTTCCTTCATTTTCCTTTCCTTGACTTCACTTACCTTTCCTTGCCTTAACTTATATTTCCTCACCTTCACTTTCCTTGCCTTGTCTTTCCTTCACTTTCCTTTCCTTGCCTTGCCTTGCCTTCACTTGCCTTTCCTTGCCTTCATTTTCCTTTCCTTGCCTTCACTTTCCTTTCCTTGCCTTCAGCTTCCTTGCCTTCGCTTTCCTTGTATTTCCTTCAACTTCCTTGCCTTCACTTTTATTTCCTTTTCCATTCCATGCCATGCCATTCAATAGCATTCCATGCATGTCCTTCACTTTCCTTTCCTTTCCTTCACTTACCTTTCCTTTCCTTCACTTGATTTTCCTTCACTTTCCTTTCCTTGCCTTCACTTTTCTTTCCTTTTCCATGGAATTCCATAGCATGCAATGCCTTGCCTTCATTTTCCTTTTCATTCATGCATTTCCTTCACTTTCCTTGCCTTGCCTTCACTTGTCTTGAATTTTCCATGCTAGGCCATGCCTTTCCTTCACTTTCCTTTCCATTCATGCCTTTCCTTGACTTGTCTTTCCTTTCTTTTAGTTGCCTTACCTTTTCTTCACTTACCATGCCATGCCTTTCCTTCACTTTCCTTTCCTTATCACTTTCCATGCCATGCCTTGCCTTCACTTTCCTTATAACTTTATATGCCTTTTCTTCACTTTCCTTTCCATGACATGCCTTGCCTAAACATATGTAATAAGCACTGAGAAAAACCCTAATGCCAAAGATACTCCAACAAAGGGTTTTTCGGTAGACGAAATGACAACAGAGCCCCTCCCCCCCTAATTGAAACCTGGTGCTTCGGATCCAATGAAACTGACGGTTCTCCCATTCGAGTCTCGATTTGAGTTTTATCACGAGTTGGAACTCGCCTCTTCAAGCCACTTAGGGACATGTGGCCAATTTTGTCCGGGGACATAAAATACAAAATGAGTGGCATAAAGGAGTTCCATAAGCTCCCAAAATTCTATTTGGCCAAGGCCCACGCAAATACACTACCCACAAATTCCTGACACAGTGTTCTTGAAAACCAACCCCCTCTTATGAAATTGCACTATGTCTCATTGACCAAAACCCTAGTGCCGAAGATACTCCAACAAATGGTTTTCCAGTGGACAAAATGAAAATGGAGCCCCCCTAGTTGAAACCTGGTGCTCCATATCTAATGCAATTGATGATTCATCCATCCGAGTCTTGATTTGAGTTTTATCACGAGTTGCAACTCACCTCTTCAAGTCATTCAGGGACATGCGGCCAATTTGGTCTGGGGGCATAAAATAAAAAACAAGTGGCATAATGGAGTTCCATAAGCTCCCATAAGTCTATTTGGACAAGGCCCACATGAATACACTACCCAAAAATTCTTGACATAGTGTTCTTGAAAACCGACCCCCTCTTTAGAAATTGCACTATGCCTCATTGAACAAAACCATAGTGCGAGAGATACTCCAACAAACATTTTTCCGGTGGACGAAATGAGAGTGGAGCCCCCCCCCTATTTGAAACCCAGTGCTCCATATCCAATGCAACTGATGGTTCTCCCATCCAAGTCCCGGTTTGAGTTTTATCGCGAGTTGCAACTCACCTCTTCAAGCCATTCAGGGACATGTGGCCAATTTGGTCCGGGGGCATAAAATACAAACCAAGTGGAATAATGGAGTTTTGTAAGCTCCCACAAGTCTATCTAGACAAGGCCCACATGACTACACTACCCACAAATTCCTAAGACAATGTTCTTGAAAATTGACCTCCTCTTCAAAAGTTGCACTATGTCTCATTGACCAAAACATTGGAATTCTCATGCAAGTATTTTTATATAAGAAATATGGGATAACAATTTGTAGAATTACATGATTAATGAATCCTTTGATTGTAATTTTTACATATTAATCCTTTGATGGCATGGCAAGTGAATGCAAGGAAAGACATGGCAAGTGAAGATAAGACAAGACATGGCAAGTGAAGGCAAGGCAAGGCATGTCATGGAAAATAATGGCATGGTATGGAAAGGAATGGCATGGAAAAGGAAAGGCATGCCAAGTGAATGCAAGGAAAGTCATGGAATTGCATGGCATGGAATGACATGGAAAGGCATGGTATGGAAATACAAGACATGGCAAGTGAAGGCAATGCAAGACATGGCATGGAAAAGAATCACATGGTATGGAAAGGCATGGCATGGAAAAGGAAAGGAATGTCAAGTGAATGCAAGGCAAGGAATGGAATGACATGACATGGCATGGCATGACATGGCACAACATGGGATGACAAGGCATGGTATGGAAAGACAAGACATGGAAAGTGAAGGTAAGGCAATGCATGGAATGGCAAGGCATACCATACCATACCATACCAAGGCAAGGCAAGGAATACCATACCAAGGAAAGGCACACCATACCATACCATACAAAGGCAAGGCATACCATACCATAGAATATCATTTCCAATGCATACCATACCATTTTCCATTCCCATTATCAATGCCAATGCATGTGGTACCATACCATACCATTTCCAACGCATACCATACAATGGCAAGGCAATGCATACCATTTCCATTGCCAATGCATACCATACCAATGCCAATGTCAATGCATACCATACCATACCATACCAATTCCAACGCCAATGCATACCATTTTCATTGGCAATGCATACTATTAACGCTCTGTAATTTACCTAAGGCCGCGGAGGCAATCACAGAGGTAACCTCGAACCACTTGGAGTCTTGGATCTAGCCCTCCAAGACTCAGAGAGGGATCTCTCTTTTCGATTTAACTTGGTTTGCATGGGATGGATGTTAGGCTAGCTATGAAAGTAATGAAAGTATGGGGTTGGGGTTTTGGTTTTTAAATAGTTGTTTTGGGACAGCAAGGAGGGCCATTGGGAAAATGGGGTCTGCGCTTGAATATGTGATTCACTCTTAGATCTAGACAAAGCTCTTACACAGGGAAAGGTAGTGGAAATGTTGGATTGAATCAAGCTTTGATGGTGTCGATTTGAGGAAGAACTAGGGGAGGAAAAAGACAATCAAAGGAGCAACTAAGAATTCCTTAAATGAGATTTTTAGATGAGTAACATAAAGATTATCAAAAGAACAGATGCTTAGTATTTGCCAATAAATTCTGCTTTGTTACTATCTTCTGACAATAAGAATTGACAACAAGTGAAAAGATGACAGGAAAAATACTTGACAGAGAAAGAACGCCACCAACACATCCTCACAAGAATCCTGTTAAAAACATGCCCATTACTGATCAATCATTAAAGATTATAGAAAAAGTTTTAGGCCAAACACAGCCCACGGTCCAACAAAATAAAACACACCCTCACAGGTTGAACCCCTGTTTTGTCTTTTACATGTGTATAAATAAGAAAAAAAATCTCAGTCCTCCAAGACTCAAGCTCATAACTCTTCTTTCTAAAAATAGAAAAGCAGTTACAAAAATTTTGACACCTGTAGACTGTCTCAAAAACAAACAAAACCGCAGACCAAAGGAAGGTTAAAATTTGTAACTTCTGCCTTGACATCTGGCATACTGGAGGCTATTTAAGGTTTGTTGGCGAACAGATTCTAACATCATCAAAAACCAATGAATGCAGAAGTCGTTGAATGCTTGAGGTTGTTGGAGATTTTCTACCAGTTGGAGGATCGGTGCTCTAACCTCTGCCATGTGTTCCCTAATATTTCTCAACCATTGCCTCGAATCCTGGATCATTGATTTTCTCTGGCTGATCTGGTGTTTGACTGCCAGTTGTATTTAAAAATGCCTCAAAACAAGGATACTCTGCCACCTCTGTCTAACTGCTGCCTCAGATTCTGGGGATGATATTTTTCTTGTTGTCTTGCTCCTGTAAACGCTCAACTGTAATTTGAATGCCATGATGGAAAGTGACACTTGTGCTCTGATAATGTTGTTCCAAAATATTGAACAGATTCACCACCTTGTCTCTTTTCCCAATACAATTGCAGCAAGTTGTGCAAGCTCGTTCCACTTCATGAATAATGCCTGAAAAAATGAAGAGGGAAATGCATCTGTTTAAAAAGTCTGCTTTAAGATTGAAAACTTTTTTTTGCTGTTGTAGGCACAAATGAATGTTCAAAGTGTGAATGTGGAGTAGGCCCATTTGTTTCATGGATGACTGTTCCTTTATCAATCCAGGGAGATATCAAAATGGTTGGTACACGAACTCCAAGCCGATCGAAGGTAAAGTAGTAAGGCTCGGGCCCAATTATACCATCCGGATTGGGCACATGAGAAAATGGAGTTGGGACATGATCAAAGAATTCTCCATGCTCATCATAAGTGATGAGAAACATCATTTCATTCCACTGAAGATTGGCTCTAATCATTTCATGCACTTCCTTGACAAACTTCTGTCCCTCGGCCACATCGTGAGAAGGGTGATCATCATGGGAAGGGAGAAGTTTGACATCAAAGTATCTCTTCTCAATCACACCATAGTTGGGCAGAGTACCCAACTTCGCATGCAATTTGAATGAGGCTGCATAATCATGAAACTTGAACACATGCTTGAGCCTTCTAAGGGACTTGAAAAATGGAGTTGCAGGGATGTTCTGATAATAAATACCAAACGACAGTCCTGATTCCTCGAGGGAATAAAAAATGGTATTCCGTGGGAATCCTTTCATCAAATCTCTCCTGACATTGCTGCAGGAACCATGAGAAGTTGCAGAATGAACATAAAACCTATTGGGCTGGGTTGAAGTGGGCACATAAGCAAACCACTTATCAAATAATGCAAATTCAGTGGCAAGGGTAGAGTAAACAGGAAGAGACTCAGGCCTAAACCCCCTCATCACATGCATGGACATGCCCTCACTCATGTTTGCTCATAGAGTAGGGAACAACTGCACCGCTGGATGAAAGAAAACTAATTCAAAACATCAATGTATCATATCAACCAACTTTTTCCTGTAAAGAGACAAATTCTTAGTAACAGCATAAACTCCAGCCTCTAAAGGTCCAATAGGACTTCCTCTTCTCATAAATTTTCCTTCCTTAAAGATATAAAGCATGGGGTTTCCAGTGGATAGATCTAAACTTATAACCTCCTGAGAAGATAACTTGTCTAGATACATTATTATAGACCACAGAGAATTTCCATGAGCAACAATCATCACATTTTTCCCACAATCAAGTTGAGGCACAATCTGCTCTTTGAAGTAGGCAACAACTCGTTCTGCACACATTTCAAGGCTCTCACCATTTGGAGGAGGGATATCCTAACCACGACACCACTGATGGACCTTTTCCTTTCCAAATCTATCAGCTGTCTCTTGTTTATTTAGTCCTTGCAATTCACCATACATGCGCTCATTGAGTTGCCAAGCTGTTATTACTGGAATAGAATGTTTCTTAGTATCTTGACTGTATATTGTACTCCATCCCTTGTCTTGCTCACTCTCATGATGTATTATTACTGGTACCTTTTTCCTGCGATGCTGAGTCATTGCAAGCATAACAGTCATCTGAGCCCGAACCAATGCAAAAGTAAATATGGCATCAACAAGAATATTGCTAATCCTCTTTCCAGCTTCAACAACTTCTTCTACCCTTCTTTGTGTCATCATATTTCCTACACCGATCTTTCAAGGGATTATTTGACTCGTGCGTTGTGGTTTTAGGTGCGTGGAGCTGGAGCATACTCTGGTCGACACCTGGGCACACAAAGTTACTCTGTGTCTTTATTTTTAAAGTTTTGGGAATTATTCCCACATTCATGTGGTAAACTGAACTTTTGGCTTTTATATGAGCCAACAGTCACATTGTCTTTCGATGAAGTGAGCCCGAGGCTGTGCTTTGGAGTTTGGCGTTGGCGTTGGCGCTGGCTTGTGTGTTTGATGTTGGTGTATGAAATGGCGCTTATCCTCGGTGTTGAGTATTCGGAGGTTGGCCCTAGGCCAATATAATTTTTTGGAAAAATATTTGTCAAAATATTTATATTTTGATAAACAAGACAAAAACTCTGCATAAAGGCCGAGGGGCCAATTTTGGCTCAAAAGACCAAATTTTGGCTAATAAACCAAATTTGTATTTTCCCACAAGAATTAAATTTTTCCATTTCAAACCAATTCACAATTTTTTGCTAAAAATGCACTGGAACGCGCTTTGAAGCTCGCGCGCAGGTACTCATCTTATGCTTGGTCAGTGTTAAGCACTTTCTGCCGCCTTCACCATGCGTCATGAGTAAACACATAATGCCTGAAATAGATAAATATTATTCAGAATATTGATTCCCTATTATATAGGGTTCTAACATAGGCTCCACCTGGGGGAGATAGCTCCGAAGGAGGTGTCTAGAATCCATAGAACTCTTAAATTCATAGACCAGTTGATCACTGGGTTGCCCCCAAACTGTAAACTGAAAATAAAACCACGAAGATACGAAAAATAAAGGTTGCTCATCCTGTTGAGCTTATTGGCACATTCCTACCTACCCTACTTTGCTAACAATTACTGCTTCAATCAGGTAATGAAAAAGTGCCAATGAAGCCAACCCAACAGTTGATCCCATGATTGGGTTTCCTCATCGTGCTTGATGAAAATCGAGGCTGAAATATGTACTGGAAACTGGTGACATATTCGGTCGTTATAGAGAACACATGTTTGAAAACTCGAGCTAACATGAACCTCCATGTAATCTGCTATAGGATCAATTAAAACATGATGCATGATATTTGCCTCTAGATCTTCAATGACTAGTTGATCAGTTGCATCCTCAAAATTAAACCATGCATCTACAACTTCAGCCTTATACTTGAAAACATAATCATCATCAATCTGCAA
>ML871045.1:27651-39563 GCA_009831015.1 Picea engelmannii | reverse complement strand
GAAACCACCTACCTCAAGCATAGTTTCCTCTAGTTCAATCTTGTGTAAAAATGAAACCAGGTTAAAGCTAAGTTTTGGCTAGTTTTAAGCTTGTGTAAAAATAAAATCTATCCCAAGCATAGTTTTGTTTTGTTTTAAGCTTGCGTAAAAATGAAAACAAACATGAGCTTAGTCTTTGTTCTTTATCATGCTCGTAAATACATGAGAATAAATTACTGAGCTTAGTATTTGTTCTTTCTCATGCTCGTAAATACAGGAGAATGTAACTGAGTAAACGTTTATCGCTTTTTTGGACTCGTAAAGGTTATACGAAAAAGGAACCCCTTGGATTTCCCTTTAATATCTTTTCAGACTCTCTAAACATGAAAAGATTGCCGAGCGATCTTGTTCTTTTCATGCTCATTAAATTATTTGAAGAAAAAAAATTTTGAGTGGTAGTTTATATCTTTTTCGATCTCATTAGACTACTTTACGAAAAAGGACATTGTGAAGTCCTCTTTAAGTGTTTTTCAGACTCTCTAAAATTGAAAACCCCCTGAGTTTTCTTTCCTTGGACTCGTAAAACAAACATCGAAAGGCCCATATGGGATCGAAACAATCCTTCCTAGGGTTCATTAAACATACTTCAAAGGACTCATCCGAAGGATGAGCTTACATTTCAAGCATATGTTATTCTCCTCAATCTTGTGTAAAAATAAAGAGGTACTCGCCATAAATGGTGGGGGGAAAATTAGGAAAGAAATGTATCTAAACCTGTATTCTATGGGAGAGTCTCTTTTGAACATGATACGCTTTCACTTGCTTTGTGTCTAGGTTGGAAATTCCGCTTGTCTCTTGATCATACTCCTTTATAAGATTATCCTTTGGTCTGTGATCTATATTGTTGAGTCAGTATTTCCAAGAGAGTTGTTGTGTCGTCAATATGTTCAAAGATAAATTCAACCCAGAAAGCCTTCTATTGCGTCGACCATTTCTGCAGTCCTTAAGCCTTCTATTACGTCAGCCATCCCTGCGTCAGTCTTGAGTTGTTTATTACTTTGTTCTACTTCAAATCTTGTTACTCGTTTCGTGTCATTGATGGAGGATACATTAAGGCCTTCCTGTGACGCGTATTTTCCTGTCGACTTCAACTCATTATCCAGGAATTAGACTTAGAAAATAATTGGTACCTTTGAAATTGCATACCTCAATGGAAGGTTTCCTCACTTTCTATAATGGGTTTTCATCATTGACCCCTGATCGGGAGATTCTGCTAAGTGTTAGACTTCATCTCATTAATTCACATTCGTTGGATTTTACTAGTGTACCTCGGGATTCATTGAAATTAATGGTGATTTCCCTTGCACTTGTTAATGGTATTCACTAATGACCGATAATCAAGTGGCTTCTACCATGTTCAACTTTCAACACATGTATTCACATGGTTAGATTCATACTATAGATTGATGGAGATGAAGACCCTGAATATTTTATGATAGATTCAGGTTACATTGGAGTATATTGAATATTATATGTCTTGTGGCTATGTTAAAATTTGAGTCTTTAACACATAGATCCACAATGTATTTTTGGTGGCTATGTTCAGATTTGAGTAATAATGGCATGAATCCACAATGTATATTTGGTGGCCATGACCTATATTACTTGAAATGGATCTTCGCATGTCAGCATTCATGTTTTGAGTCATTTTTATTCTGAGTATGGGAATGCCTACCTCAGTGTTGATATATTATTATACTTCCTTGTTTGTTGGCAGGTTTCCGACTGACTATTCATCGTTCCCTACACACACTTGAAAAAGTATTTTAGCTATCACTATGTTCTAACTTAATACTTTGGGGGGCTCTCTGTTACACATTATTTTCATCATCCCCATGACTGTTAATGATTTAAACCAATATTTTGTCTTCAGAGAGATCAGTGGCCCAAATTATTGAAGAAAGAAGGGAGAAGAACTCTGCCTGAGAGAAGAAGTTGTATTTTCCTTTGTAAAAACCCTATTAAGGAATATCGTCATAGGCTTCACTATACACAGGGTGTGGCAATGCTTGATCGCTTCCCTCTGCCCTGAAACTGGTCTACGACGTCTCCACACGCTGCCCTATGGCTAGGGTATGACGATGTTCATATGTGGGAAAAACAAGCATCTTCTCGATGCTTCTAGAATGAGAAGCTTCTATGGTGAGATGGCCTCCAAACGGTTTGGATATTGATCACTTTCATGATTTAGTGGGATCATCCTAACCTCCCCATCTTATCCTCTTCAACTTATAAAAGGAGAGGATCTCTCATGGAGAAAGCTAGGTTGATGAGGGTTTGAGTTGTCTTATAGCTTGGAGTTTTTGGAGCTTGTATGGTGGCTTTGAGTTATGCTTTGTCAAGATAGATTGTGAGTGACTTTAAGATATATGGTCTCAGAATCCATGGAGTAGAAGTGTGTGGGAAGCAAGGAAATATTGGAAGGAACCTGACAACATCAAGGCATTTGGTTGTATCTTTCTTCCACATTCTTTAATATAGATATACTTTTATTTCCTATATGAATTTTATTTGTTCATATTGTATGATTCCTTGATCATGTACATAGTTTCATATCAAATATACTATGTTATTCTTGTCTTCATTGGCTTGTATTCCTTTGCAGATATTTCTCCATAAGCCTCGCGATGGATCTTGGATTGCATTAGCGAAGTCAGATCTTTGATATTTAAAAGGTATGTTCTAGATCCATTTCTCATTTGATAATCGAATATAAGGAAAGAGTAGTGTATTGTCTTGTTTTGTTCTATTTTTGTAGTGAAGATAGGGGGATTTATTTGTGTCCACACTTAACAATTATCTTGATAATAGACATGGAAACTTGGGGGGATGTTTCCTCTATGGGTAAAGGATGTCAAGCTGAAAAGGATATATGAAAGGCAGTGTTTGGCTAATGCTGAGAATTGTTGGGGAAATAGGCTTATAAAAAGAAAGCGAGAGTCAACATTAGGATCAACAATGCAAGAAGGATAATGGGATGCAATTACATCTGAACTCAAAGAGTGTCATTTTTCATAGACTTTACTTCCCTAGGCCCAAAAAAATTATAAAATAATACCGAAGAGAACTCTTCTAGCCAATGGTGACTAGAGTATTCCTTTTTTATTAGTCTACTTGGTCTGTAAAGGGTTAAAATTATACCAAACTAAAAGTCCTTTCAAAGCCATTTAATGAGTGTCAAAGAGACAAGTTCACTCATAAATATTTTCAATTTTTCGGTAGTCAGAAAAGAGCTTAAACAAGACTCGACGAGAGTTCCATAGGAAATGGTCAGAATGATATTGAGTAAGAAAATGAGATTAAAAAAAATTTCATATTTGGACTATAAGGAAATCCCAGACCTATGGAGTAATTTTTTCATGGGCACCAATTGGCAAAATTGTTCTAACTAGGGTACACATGTTCACTTCTAGTAGAAGAAAAATGTTTTGTGTCTCTAAGAAATGGGTTCATACCCAGGGCATGTGAATCATGGTCATAAGACGATGCAAAAATTCAAGTGAGGTAATAACCTATCATATATGCTAGTGATGGAATATACCTACCAGAGGCACAAACAGGGGACAAAACGCTGGAAATGTATAAAAACACTTAAATAAAACCACTTCAAACCAGGTCTTACACCGCACTATTAGTCCACATGGTCAAAAATAGGAAAGATAGGGTAAAACTATATAAAGTGGGTAAACATTATCTACAAATAGTAAAAATAAGAATTTTTTACCATGTCATTTGATTTTTTCACCCCACATAGTGCTTTTGAGGCCATTTTACCCTCGATCTTACAACGAAATTTTTTGGAGCTACGATCAATGAAATTGGAAACCATCTGGACCAAGTAAGTGATCATCCTATTCTCTTCAATTTCCATGGTTTAATTGTTAGTTTTGGTGCTCAAATTTTGAGTTTAAGAGGTCATAACATGGAAACTAGGGTGTACGTTGACTATATTTTATCAGGTCACGTACACGAATCGATGTACATCGCAAAAGCAAAGACTTCCCATGTAAATTGAGCCCTATATGTGACTTTCATAATGGTAGCCCACATACAACTCCACACATAAGGTTTTTAATAACAATTGGCTCAAAATTTAATGTTTCCTTTGCAGGATGGTTATTGAATGGAGAGAAAGACAGCAGGAGGAGGTTGATGTTGTAATGGAAAGGGATATGAGGGCCTAACAAGCTTTGCAAATATGTGGGATCTATAAATTTTGGGTGATAAAAGGAATGAGGGTTCAAGTGAGGTTACTCCAAACATTGATAAACTATTGGAATCCGGAGACCAATGCCTTCAATCTCGATGGGAAACCATTGAGAATTGAAGTGGACAATCTCTACTTTATCACAGGATTATCTTGTTGAGGTGAGATGGTGAATCTCAATGCAAAAGGGGATGGAGGTGGGAAAATTATGGATGAGTACATCGCCACCTACTATGTTGCAGGAACAGAGAAATTAGGGAGCCAACTCCATATCAGGGAGATTGAGAACCTGGATATGAAGATCATTGTCATAGTACTCACACAAATATCAGGGTTAGCCTCATTGCACCAAGCATCGAGGCCACTCATGTTCTATGTTGTGGAGTGTTTGAGACCCATGGTTTACGATTGGTGCACCTCGCTACTAGCCAAGATGAAGAGCTAGTTGGTGGACTTCAAACTTGGGAGAATGAGGAAATTCAGGTTCGCATCTATTTTATGTAGTTTTCTTCGAGAGGGTTCCAAATTTGAACCCTAGACTAGAGATTAATCTGCATGGTATATGTGATCCAACCGTGTCATGGTGGACCAAAGTGATGAGGTGGATGAGAGGTTGTAGGGTTCCAACCCCCTACAAAGATGAGTTATTTCACTGGTGGAAACGACAGATCATAACCATCAATGATTATACCTATGAGGGGATAGACTACCGAGGGTACTGTAACGTCCCCGAATACCCATGGTCGGGACATGCTACACGAGGGAACACATTTGTTCTCTCACTGCGGAACATACTATAACATACCCAGTATTCAAATGAGATATGCCACATAAAGTTTCTCTTCAAACTGCATGCAATTATAACATATACATACAACACTCTTGTGGAATATTTACATATAAACATAAACCAACAATTACATTCTATAAATATATGATTTCATACTGAAATAATAGTAAACACATACATGCAACATATACAGGGAAATACCCATAAACATATAGACATTTATAATCACACATATGATAAACCATAACATAAGAACGTAAATAATAATGCAACATGTAAATTTACAATATGATTGGTACTTATCTTGGAAATATTGTCACCAACTATGTGCAGACCTTCCATGAATCTCCCAGCCTTAGACTACACTATTCATCACTCTCAACAGTGATTCACCCCCGAACTGGGACTAAAATCCACCTGGGTAAAGGGATTCCTAACTAGGCTAAAGGCTCATAGACAATAAGAAAGACTTTGTCTCAGGTTCTCACTCAACTAACATCCTATAGCCTCCCATTCCCTACATGCATGTCCCACCAAAGGAAGTGTGCCCCTTCTTTGCTCAATAGTCCTTCGTCTTCCCCACTTCCCTTTTAGGGCTTAAGCAACAGGCTGGATAGGAAGTCTCAGAGCACTGTAGCTGGAATTTAGCACCTTTAGGAAATCAATTCCTAGCAATTCTTTCACTCAGAGAATTGCTCACGGGCTTGAAAAACCACCTCTTCAATTTCCCACAGGCCTGACAACCCACTTCTTCAATCCCGCTCCCAAGATAACCAGGTACACCAACAGGAAATGGTTATGGAAACAGGCTCAGATACAGTGAAATGAATGTCTGAAGGATAACTGACTATGTGAGTGAAATGGTCATGGAATCATTGACTGGATGCCTAAATGATGGACGAAATCATGGGAGAGATGATCGTAAGAATGATTGTGAAGGTGTGAAAATGAGATAAGTCCCCACGATATGTGTGCATGTCCCCATCTTGACACTTGTCATGTTGGAAGATACTTCGGTCCACTTGTCCCCAACTTTAGAACTTTGGATAAAATAATTATCCATACTTTATGTTTTAAGAAATATTAATATAATATTCCTTTTTGGCTTAAGCTCTCTAGCTTACCCCTTTCTCTTAACTTTTGGCCCTCCCTTTTCCTAACTGGTGGAGTTCAGTCCCCCATATCTTTTATCATGGTTGGCCTGTGCACAACGATGTATTTTATATTAATCATGAGACATATACAAAATAGGCACACTGGCCTTTAACATCTAGGAGCATTGGCCTAATTCCAAAACATAAGTATCCCAACTTACAATAACTGGCTCGCTAGCCTATAACACATCATATATACAAGGCTCGCTGACCTCCATACTGCGTGTGGTATCTAAGAATGTGCACACCACATCATTTTACTACGCAATACACGCGTGCACTATGCCATGAAAGGTGCATTACAAAATGATGTCAAAACAACTCACCAACTTAAGTACACTTACATTACATTTACAATTGGGTTCATTCGAGGGATATTACAATCCCCTCCCCTTAATTATGCATTTTCCTTAGTGCATCATATACCCATATACAACAAAATTTTCAAAAATCCTCAAAAAGATGCAGGTATTCTATTCACGCACTACTACATTGGGTGCAAATTATGACAAAATATTACGATGGTTTAAAATTTTGCCACATTTTTTTTTCTTTTTTTGGACTAAATATACTTTTTTTTTCGAGGTCCAATTGTTGGTCATTCTAGCGATCAACATTCCACGTTGGTCATTATAACAACTAAAGTTAGTCGGTAGAGCGACCAACCACCAGTTAGTCACTATAGCGACTAACTTTAGTCGTTATAATGACCAACTATGGCATGTGTGAGAATCAAATGATCATTTACGAAAAATCAATCCTATATATATATCTTAGTTACGACAAATTTGCTATAGTTGCGACAATCATTTTATATAGTTGCAAAAATCATTTGGGTGTTCCGATGCAATGGTGTTCTAGTTTTTTATGAAATCCTGATTTCAATTCTCTTTCAAGAAGAGAAGCATTGAATTGATCAGACTCTACATAGATGAGATTTTGAAGGTCAGTACTTAAAAATGTTCTGTGTGATTTAGTAATTTGGTGCTATTGAACTATTGTATGGTTTATTTTCACTCCTTAAATCAGATTTTATGGTTTATTTTAACTCCTTAGAAAGATTTTATGGTTTATCTACTTTTGATAGAGTAAAAAGATTATTGATTCAGCTACAATTACTCTAATTTTGTTCTTATATTTAATGGAACTTCTTGAATATCTAAGTATCCTTTCCTTAGTAAATTTACATTTAGGGTTTCCTCCTTGAGTTCGAAAAGAACCAACTAGAAGTGAAGAGCAGTGGATTTTTTGGTGATATTGGGCATGCGTACTCTTGTGTATCCTTAAATCTACCCTAATTTTTATTAGGGACTTAATATTATATAGTGTGATTTTGGGTGATAATAGATCCACCTCCTCTTATTAATGGAATATTGTGATTTCGGGGATGAATCAAAGGATGAGGCTTTAAACTTGGACAGTAAAATATGTATAGTGTACCATTTATCATTACCATGCCAAGTAATTGCTTGCCATCTTTGATTGGTTGTCTTCAAATTAATTTTATTTACATCATAATTTTTTATGAGAATTAAAGTTGTCTTTATGCTTCTTATGTCATGATTTATTTTTCTACCCAAACTCTTTCTTGCACTTCTATCAATTTTGACAACATAATAGTAGTGGATCGCAACAAAGAGATTATTATAATATTCATTTATGTTTGGATGTTTATGTGTAGGTCAATGTGTTGTTTTAGAACCAAGTGTTGTTTAGATTCCCAAATAGCACCCATTGGTGTACGTTGGATATGAAATGCATTGGTTTCATGCTTTGTTCCTTATTTTTTCTAGCTGATTTTAGGTTTCATGCTTTGTCCCTTATTTTCTCTGAATGTGTTGTATAATTTTCATTACAAATATCTAAATATATACCAAATTATTTGAATATATTTGTATATTTTACTTATAATGTTTCAATGTATTTGTTGTAATAGGTAATTACAATGTCAACTCCAGATGAGGAAAGAGAGCTTGTTATGTTAAAGAAGCAAATGGTGATTCATGGTGATGGGAAATGTTATTGCCCTTGTTGTGAATGCAGGGGTTTTAATGGAAGAAGACTACCTTTAAAATAGTTGAAAAAAATTGTACGGAGAATGGGCGCATTGAAGGGCTTCTTTTCCTGGTCACCAGACTGACTCAATCCATGTGTGGCTGCTAGACTGACGAATTGATTCCAATGGAATTTTTTTTATCTTGGTCACTAGAAAGACCCTATTCCGACGAAACTTTGTGTTTACTTCGTTGCAAAAACGTTCAAATTTAATAGTGGCATTGCATCCTCATGCTCCCAAGTAGCGCCCTTAGGACCGTACCAGGTCCATTGGACCTTTACAAGCCCTATGGCTCGATTCTGGAGCTGCTTCATTTTTCGGTCTAGAATGCACACCGGATGCACTTGAAAAGCGCCTTCTTGCTCCACCTGAATCACATTCCAATCAATGACATGATTAGCGTCAGGTTATATTTATTTAGCAATGATACATGGAATACATTATGAACATACATAGATGTAGGAACTGCAATCATATAAGTAACTGGACCAATCCTCTCTAGGATTTCAAATGGACCACAAAATCTGGTTGCCAACTTGGCACAACTTCCCAGCTTCAGGGAACTCCTATTAGCTTTCACCTTCAGGAAAAAATGATCACCCACTTTGAACTTTCTGTGGGTTCTATTCTTATCGGCATATCTTTTCTTCCTGTCTTGGGTAGCTTTTAAATTCTGCTTAATTTTTATCATTTGGTCCTCCATCTCCTTGAGCAACTCTGGCCAACCTACTGTCCTGTCAGCTAGATTATCCCAGCTCACTGGACTATTGTACTTTTTTCTGTCAATTTCTTCAAATGGGCTCATCTTCAACGATGCCTGATACGCATTGTTGTAAGCGAATTATACCAAGTGTAGGTAGTCCTCCCATTTCGATGGTTTTTCCATCACATACATTCTCAATATGTCTTCTATCACTCTGTTCACCATCTTTGTATTTCCATCAGACTCAGGATGATAAGTTGTACTAAAGTTCAGATTCATTCTGAATCCTTTGAACAATCCTTTCTAGAAATTCGAGGTGAATTTTAGGTCTCTGTCGGACACAATTGTTTTAGGAATTCCATGAAATCATGCCACTTCCTTCATGAAAATATCAACAACATCTTCTTCCTTGTGAGTAGTTTTCAGTGGAATAAAATGGGAAGCTTTTGTAAGCTTGTCCACCACCACCATAATTGAATCATGCAGCTTTCTTGTTTTGGGAAATCCTGTAATAAAATCCATTGTCACCACTTCCCACTTCCATTCAATAATGGGAAAAGGTTGCAGAAACCCTACTGGGTGCCTATACTCAGCTTTAAATTTCTGGCATTTCATACATCTAGTGATGTATTCAACGATCTCTCTCTTCATACCTGGCTAAAAGTAATGGCTCTTGACCGCTGCCATGGTTTTCTGATATCCAGGGTGTTGGAAGGTTTACAGCTGGGAGTAAGCTTGTCATTGATTGTAAGAACAATAATGGAAAAGATCAATGATGGAAAAGATCAAAAGCTTGTCATTGATGGAAAGAAAATCGATGGAAAAGATCAATGATGACAAAGATCAGCGATGACAAAGATCAACGATGGAAAAGAACAACGATGGAAAGAACAGTGAAATCACGAAGTGATGAAATCGCAAGGTGGACGAAATCGCGAAGGTGGACAAAATCGTGAAGCAGTGAAATTGTGAAGTGGTGAAATCGCGAGAAGATCTGGGCCGTAGGATCTGGGGTTTCTATGAAGTTTCAATAGTCGTTATATATGGTGAAGCTGCAAGGAATATAAGTTCAAGAGTCATCCAACTCCCCAAAACTATCAAGGAATCCTAGCCATCCATCGGGGACAGTCGTGGACCGTTGATCCAACAGGGATGCGTGGCAAAAGATCAAAGCATGACAAAGCTCCATCTCAGAGTTTCGTGTATCATGACTTGGAGTGATGAGAACCTCCATCACAAGAATCATGATATGCAAACTCACGATAAGATTTGAACCATCAGATCACCAAGGGTTCTGGACCATTGATCTAAGCTCCATCCTGGAGCTTCACCTATCGTGACTTGGAGTGACAAGAAATTCTATCGAAGGAATCATGAGATGCGAATTCACGTTGAGATATAGACCATAGATTCATCAAGATCATTGACCATTGATCTCAGCTCCATCTCGGGGTTTCAGAGATCGCGACTTGGAGAGTTGATATGCCTCATCTCTAGATTCACGAAATGCGAATTCATGAAAAGCACTTTATGCATAAGCACTTGGTCATGGCCATGGTCATATAAAGGAAGAAGCCAATGAAGAAAAGCTCTGTTTCGAAGTTTCGGAACACCTGACATGGAGACTCAATATGTCTCATCGTAGAATCTCCGAATTGCGAAAGTGCGAAACGGGTAAATAACGATAATACTTTTCAGAGTTAATCCAATGGTGCAGCTGAATTTGAGAATAATTGGAGGGCTACTATTGCACGACAGAGTGTTACTACCAGAAACCAGTGATGAGTTCTACCAGTTGACTTGAAGACACTTCGAGGTGATTGATAGAGGAGGTGGAGATTCTCAAGGGATTAGTTAGTAGAACAAAGACTGTTTGTGGAGGCGATTGACAAATGGATGAGCGTTGAAGTCTGTAACTAAAAAGAAGGCATAAGCTAGACTGTTCCAGAGAAGACGAGGAGTATCAACTGCTAGAGAGGTTGAGGAATCTCAACAGAACACTTGGTGATGTCGGACGTGTGGTGGGAACCACCAGATGAGCTAAAGAGTTACATGGAATCTTCCAGTGGAATAAAGACGATTCGTGGAAGAAATTGATAGCTGGATGAGGGTTGGAGCTCGTAACCAAAATAGAAAGAATGAGCTCGACTGTCACAGAGAAGACAAAGAGTCTCAACTACCAGAGAGGCTATGGAATCTTAGCATAACATTCAGTGATGCTGAACGAGTAAAACAAACAGCCAGAGAAGCTGAAGAGTCACGATGATGATCAGACAGAGCACTCGAGTTGTGGAGGATAACGGTGTGGTGTGAGTATGAAGAGGTATTGCGCGCATTTCATGCACAAGGTGCACAAAATCTATAAATACACAATATATAGAAGAGATGCGGTTGTTGTTGTTGTTGGAAGTGGTTGTGGTTGTTGTTGTTCAAGGTAATTCATGTGTGAAGGAGGAGAGTGTAGCAGCTGAATTGAACAGAAGAAGAACTGTGTAGTGAATGAACATGGCACACAGAGCATAAAAGGCAGAAGAATAGACAGTGCAAGTTATGTGTGCAAGAAGGCAGTGAGGCAGACAGAGCAATGAAATCCAATAGAATAGTGATGAGTCTGGTAAGCCATTGTTGAACATTATATCACTGTAATGAGTTTCAGTAGCAAAGATTCATAATCTGGGTGGTTGGGAGGTTCTAGGGAGGATTGGTGTCCTCAGAGGTTCAAGTGGGGGCTTGAACACAGGGAGTTGGTGCTTCCTTCTAGTTGGTACTAGAGAAACCAGGGAGTTAGTGCTTCCTTCTAGTTGGAGCTAGAGAAACCATGGAGTTGGTGCTTCCTTCTAGTGGGTGGTAGAGAAAAATAGAGAGTTGGTGCTCTCAGCAAGTTGCATCTTGCAAAATAGATGTTGTAGCCTCACAATGAGTTGGTGCTCAAATGTATGATAATGTAAAGAATGTAAATAATA
>ML871045.1:0-19488 GCA_009831015.1 Picea engelmannii | reverse complement strand
TTTTCATAATATAACAATAATGAAAGAATGAAATGAAATAAGTATCACACAGGTCTAAAGCCAAAGATGAATTACTTTCCCATATTCTTTCTCAAAATCACATGCCCATATTGTAGTCCTGGAAGAATTGTTTTGGATAATAATCTTTTAAAGATTGGAAAAATTAATATATAAATAATAATAATTAACCATATATTGATAAAAAAGACTAAATCTATTTAAATCAATGCATAATAAAATATTGAAAAAATATGAAGATATTATATGAAAATAAAACCATTTTACTTATAGGACAAAAGCCATTAAGCAACTTGGAATTCCATATTATTGTTTAAAAATACTTGTCCATCCTCCCAAAGCTTCCAGCCATCCATTACTCCATTTGAAAAGAAATAAAAAGTTTACAAAAGCAATAATATACAAAAGAGAAATGATTAAAATCCTCCTCTCCAATTCTCGGATCTTCATGGCTCTGATATTTCTCATATATTTATAAAATGAATGAATAGTCTGGGCGTCACTATTAATTTCCGCCACCTGAAATTTGCCTCTAAAATAGACCCAAATATCTCTCAAATCGTGTATTTTTTTGGGAAAATATCTATGCGTAAGGTAAATGGATCCATTTTGGTTCTGGGTTTTCAACCGTTTCTCCAAATTCCTCACGGTTTGGCTGCAATCAGTCCTGCAAAATCGTGTCTGATCTTGATGCCTTTCCAAATTTTATCTGTTTTTGCTCATAAAATCATTTGTAGAAATCCAATATTATTTTTGGATCAATCATCTTGAACATATTTGGATAATAAAATCAATCCATGATTAGATCTGTATCAAATATTTGATAATAGAAACCTGTGAAACAAAAATAAACCTAAATTAATAACCTAAAAAATGTGAATAAAACAAAATCTAGAAAAATAAAAAATGAATTTAAACTAACTATAAGTTCTAAACAAACATTGTTTATATTTTCCTTTCAAATATGATCTTAATTCTAGAAGCTTCAAGTTAATGGAGAAGAGAAAAATATTAATTTTGGTTTTTTACAAAATCAAACAAATGATAGATAATTCTTTTTTATTTTTTATTATTATTATGAGATGCAAAATGAAAAAAGAATTTAATTAATTAATATCACCAAATGATTTTATGAAAATGAGAAACCAATCAAGATAAAATTTGATGAAGCATTGAACACATTATTCAAAATAGTCAAACTTGCTAATGAGCACAAGAATAAACACATAATCATAATTTAAACAAAAGTAAACATTTGATAAAAATTAACGTTTTTGTCTAAATTGAGATTTTTATGCTCGTTTTTAACTTTTGACATATACTCTTGTAATAAATGACTCATACTAAAGTGAATGTCTTAAGTTTGTCTCAAAGCAAGCCGAGGAATGGAACTATTTGAAACGGTTGATTCTGTAGCTCATTATAATTATCAAGATTCTAATAGGGGCCCTTTAAATTTTGTAAAAATATAGGGGCAGTTGTTGGGGCCCAACAACAGTTTATGGTGACCAAATGATATGAAGCATTTTTGGGCTTATTATCCATATCCATGACTCATTTTTTGTGTAAATAGGAACAAACTCTTTTTAGTTTTTAGAGATTTAGTGTGATATGGAATGGTTATATTCCCCTCTATTTTGTAATCAGTAGATCATTGTGGAGATTTAATCTTATCCCACAAGATAAGACAATTAGATTTTATAAACCCTTTAAAAACTTCTATTTTTTGTAATCAAGGCATCAGGGCCTGGGGCTGAAGGTGGACAATTTATTCACAAATTTTGATGGAACATATATTTACATTTCAGCTTTAGCTCTCTGTAAATGTTGTTTTCGTTTATGGTTTGTTTATCCTGATAAATCAATAGTTGTTGATAGGTTTAGTCTTCACAATTTATTATGGCATTGGGATAATTTCTTTAAAATATCGTCCACATTTTGATGCTTCATATATTGAAAAGAGTGATCATTCGTTCAACCCAAATGATAAAATTTTTCTTTAATTTTGTTGAATGATTAAAAGCATGTTTTTACAGTTAGATTTATCTTAAATGTAATTGCTTACAATCACAAATATCACAACGATTATTTGCATCTCATCATTCTGTCATTAAAATTCAATAGTCAATATACTGTTTTGCATTTATTCCGAATAGTTTCAAGGTTCATTGCAGGTTTATCTCTTGGACAGGTTGGTTTGACATTCTATAATCATACAAATGTTTGGATGCATGCCGATTAACTCATTAATAGGTTAGTTTATTTCTTTTTGTCGTTTGTTTGTCTTCGAAACTCTAATATATGGTCTGGCTCTCACCATCCACATACTTTTGTTTCATAGTATATTTTTCTTTTTAATTTTAGATTAATAAAGAGAAAACAAAAAATATCTTGTTTTCTTTATCTGGTTTTGTTAAAGCAACCATCTTTACATTTATTTTCGTGAGTTTGGATTAAAACTTGCAACTTGTATATCATGCACATAAATAAGATAGGCAAATCTGTTGTTTAAATACTATCTACAATAGTTATATATACGTATGTACATATATATATTAAGTGGTTATTTAATAGTTAGCTCTTTTATTTATTTTATTTGTTTCTTCTAGGACTTTTAGATTGGCCAACGGAGCCATTAAACCCGTCAGAATGAGTTATACCAAATGGCTTGGGTTATTTAGACAACCCCGGACCAGACTTGTTCTTCCAATTGACAGACGGTCATTTTTGCCCGTCAACACGGTGCAGATTGTTTGCCTAAATAAGTTAATATCTACATCGATCTATTCAAGGGATTTCAAGATGTATTTTCTTGTTCATACGAAGAGATGTCATGGATCGACCCTAGTATTTTCAAACATAAAATTAAAACTTATATGAATGCTAAGCCTATTCTAAAATGACTTAGAGATTTCAATCATAGGAAGGCCCCCGCTATTAAGGCATAGGTGGAGAAGCTACTCAATTTTGGCTTCAACTATCCGGTTCCCTTGACCGAATGGGTGTCCAACCTCATTTCCATAGATAGGAAGAAAGGAACCGTCTGCGTATGTATGGATTTTAGGGACTTGAACAAATCCTTTCTTAAAGATAACTTCCCCACTCCCTTTATTGAAAATATTATTGATGAGTGTGTGGGAAGGGAAGTCTTTTCATTTATGGATGGATTTTTAGGTTATAATCAAATTCAAATAAAAATCGATGATCGACACAAGATGGAATTTATTTTTCCTTAGGGTACCTTTTCATACTGGAAAATTCCTTTCGGTCTTAAAAACTCCAGAAAAACATGTAAATGTGACATGACCTTTGTGTTTCACGATCTTAATAATATTTTCAAAGCTTATCTAAACGATCTTGCTGCTCACTCTCGCAAGAGGGTAGATCAATCGACTCACCTTCGACTAGTATTTGAAAGATGTTACTATTATAACATTCGGTTGAACCCTCACAAATGTATAATTTTCATTAGGTCTGGCCACCTTTTAGGATTCATAGTTTCTAAGTATGGGATCATGGTGGATCCTATGAAGGTTGAGGCAATACTTCGATTTTCTCCCCCATGCAACATTTGATAAATTGAGGGTTTACAGGGGACGGCTAACTTCCTGCATCATTTTGTATCCAACTATGCCAACATAAATAAGGGCTTCATGCATCTCTTCAAGAATGAAACTCCATGAATCCTTTGATGCTCTTAAGAAATCCTTGGTATCGATGCCTCTATTGAAGCCCTGAGACAACGGTAGAGATTTACTACTTTATATTTATACGTACAAAGGGATGATTGGTATGGTTATTGTTCAGGAAGATGATGAGCTCCATCATAACGTTATCTATTACCTCAGTCGAAATCTAGTTGGTCCTGAACTTAAATACTCCCATGTAGATAAGATATCCTTAGTCGTCGTACATATGGCTCAGAGATTATGAAACTATATATTATTCTTCAAGACTACCATAGTTGTTTATATCAATCCATTTCAATATGTTATTACAAGGCATATCATAGGGGGGAAATAAAATAAATGGATTTTTATTTTGTAAGAATTTGTTCTTGATTTTGCCTCCGTGAAATCGAAGAAATCATTATTTTTTGTGGAACTAATGTGAGACTTCCCTAGGATGGATGAGGATATTTTTCACAATGATTCATTCGTGGATGAACATATCTTCCTTATATCGTCTTTGATCCCCTAGTATGGAGATATTTTAATCTAACTTCAAACCCTAAATCTTCCCCAACATCTTTCTAGAATGACCGACGATGCATACGCCATCATGCCAAGAACTACATTATTATCAGTGACACATTGTATCGTTAAGGGGTAGATGCTATTTTGAATCATTTTTTGACTCATGAGGAGGTTGAGTCCATTCTCAATGACTGTCATAGTAGGGTGTGTGGTGGTCACTTATCCGGGCTTGCGAAGACCCAAAATATATTACGAGCTGGTTATTTTTGGCCGTCAAATTTTAAAGATTACGTTGAAGCAGTCAAGAAGTGTCACCCTTTCTAGGTGTTCGCTCATAAAATGTTCTCACACCTTTCCCCACTTCACCCAATCATTAATGTCAGTCCAGTCACTAAGTGGGGGGTGGATTTTGTTATCACTCTGTAAATTCCCAGAGGTTATTGTGAGGTAAGAAGAAATCTATTAGAGGTAACCTTAACCAACCACTTCGAAACTGGGAGCTAGCCCTACCAGTTTCAAAGAGGGATATCTCTGTAAGTTTTAGATTTGTTTGGACTTTCAAGATTTTAGGCTAGTTAAAAAGAATATAACCAAGTTGTCTGTATTTTTTTTAAATGAAATGGTTGAATATCACTTATGCTTCCATTGGGATATGGGGTCTGTTTTAAAAAGATGGAGGTCAAAGACAGTTTTATAAGATTCATTTTACAGGGTGAGATAGTGCTAATGTTGGATTCTTTAGGAATAAAATGGTGTATTGCTGAAAAAGGTGAGATATCAGTTAGAATAAAAAAACATTTAAGAATTTATTTGTTATATAACATCAGAAGAAAAACATTTAAATCTATAAAAGATTAAGAACAAAGTACACAATGGAAAATCCTGAAACGTTAACGTATTTTAAAGATTAGATTTAGAAAAACAATATGATAATTGAGAAAGATTTTTTTTTTACGAAGATAGAGGAAAATTCACCAACAACTAACACACAGGAATCCTATGAAACATCTCTTTGTATTACTGGAATAACCTCTTGATAAAAATTACAACGATTGCAACTTGCTTGGGCGTAAAGATCAACCCTCAATACTTATAAGTATGAAATATTTATAATCAAAGTTGCAAATGACCCTGTCATTAACGATCAGGACGTGGCAGAGTCTGAGTCTAACTAAATAGCTAACAAGATACATAAATGTAGTAATTGATGATGATGTGTCGAATCTCTCATGCTCATTTCGGGGAAGACCGTTGGTGAGTCATTCAGATGACTTTGACTGCGTTGGATGATGAGTTGGACAAGAATTTTACCTTTACTCAATCAATTCGCACAACTCATCCCATCTTTGTGTGCTTGGGATGGTAACTTTCAATAGCCAGCAGTAGATTTCATCCATCTCGTTGTGCTTAGAAAAAGTCGGTTTGGTGAGGAAAATGTACTTGATTTCATGTTGTATGTTGAGGTCAGGTTGCAAAGTCTCCAAGAAAGCTTTGCCCATGATGCTACCCTGTATCCCTGAAAACTTGGAATTGTCTTTGGCCATGGTGGCAATCTTTTTCTTATAATCAGATAAAGTCAGTAATTTATCATTAGGACAAGTAGACTAGGAAGGCCCTTTTTCTGTAAGGATTCAAGCTTGTTAAAAATATCTGAACTCCAATGTCCATGTTCTGATCTTTCTCCTCCAACTGCAACATTAATCCTTTTTTAGTCAACACTTTTTTTATTTCAAGGATAGTCTCTGTTTTGTCTTCAAATTTCAGTTCTTCAAGCTCTTCCTTGGTTTTTGAATTCAGAAACTTGATGATCTCGTTGGCTGCCGAGGGAATTTCATCCAGTTCGCTTCTTATCCTGTCAATGGCCTGCCTACTCTTTAGCACCATATCATGTTGTTCAAACATGATTTGCACCATGGGCCAAATCTCATTTATGGAATTAGAGATGTATTTCCAGATATTTTCCTTAGACTTTGCTAATGTCTTTCCTGCCACTGTTTGTTTCTGGAGCTGTTGTATTTCCTTCTTAAGCTTCTTCTATGCTTGTCTCTCAACATTGTATCTTGTTTGGAAAGAAGACTTGAGTCCCTGGAAAATTTCAACCTCCATTTTCATCCTATTTATCTCTGTTCCTTGTAGAGTCATCTCCTGCATGGACTTTTCTAGCTCCACAGTCTTTTCCAATGCTGTCAATCGAATTATCGATGGAATTTCTACTGTAGTGGTCGTTTGCACAGCTGCTGTGCTAAATTCTGCCAGGGGAACTGCACTCAATGGAATAAATTCCTTTGAGGTTTATTTCTTCTTCTCTTTCAATAACCTTTCCAATTCTGCCTCCATTTCCTTTATCTGTACGTTCTACTGCATGATTAGCTTCAACCATTTCTCTTTCTCATCTTCTGCTTCAACTATTTCTTTAGCTTATGAATCCTCTGTTGGTGGAAATTTTAGCTATTTTCTTAGAGATGAAATGTCAGCATTCTTCTTCTTTATCATCTCCTTTGCTTCTTTTACATTTGACGGATCATACCCAATCTTGAGCACCAACTCCTCTAAGGATTTTATTATGTTATCCTTTGCAAAAGAGGATATCTTTTCCAACTTCAATTGGGTCTGAACATTGTTTAAAGATACCTATAACTTAGCTACCGTAGAGGAAGCATGTGCCAATGTGGAGAAGACCAATTCTCTATTATGTCGGTGCAAATCCATCTGGTCAACTGGATGTACTTGTTTGGTCTCAAAAACAATAGTTGACCTATTGTAGTCATTGATCTCTTTGGGTTGAGACACTTGTACTTGCAGAAATGCTAGATGCATTCTTCCTTTCTTTGTGTCAAAGGCTGACAACAGTGTGTGTTGTGTTGTGGAGGTTTGCTTCCAGAACTTAGCGTAGGTGTTCTTAGTCAGCATCTGGTTCTTCTTTTTAATCATGTCATATTTTTCAAAAATGTTCAGAGGTGCAGATCCTTGTGGAGTTTGGGTGGTTACAATGATATTCATCTACTTCTTTGAAGAAGGAGTGGAAACAACCTGATGTTTTCCTTCAAACACTTTGGCAGAGTAAGGCGCTTCCTCACCAAACTTGTGAATAGCATGAGTGGTTTTGGGTCTTTTGTTGTATACCTTAAAATCTTCTGTTGATACCTCAGTGATTGAAGGAGAGGTATCCTTTCTTGGCCTTTTTTCCTTTGGTATCTGTGGAGTGGTAGTCTATGAAAAAGATACTGAAGGAGCTTCCTGTTGTTTAGTATCTACCAGAGTATTTGCCTCCCACTCTGTCTAGTTCACATACTTTTCAATTTCTAGTTTGAGGGTGTGAGCATAAGGTGAAATTTTGTTTTTGGATCTCATCTCTGTAATGATCCCACTCGGATCATAATGCCAAGTGAAACTGGTGCTAAATTTCATTTCCTTTAAAAGTTTATTTGCCTCTTCCCCAATAACCTGACTGTTGCAGATAAACGGTCTTATTTTCCCTTTAATCCTCATCTGTTGTTTTTTCTTCAGAGACACAAAATGAATGTCATCTGAATTTATCATCTAACGAATATACTCTAGTGAAAATATTGGAACAGGAACATACTTTGGAAATTTGTATGGAGCTAGTTCACACACATACACTCTGATCTCAATGTGATTCTAATAAAGGAACCAGTCCCCGGTTTTCGCGAGATCCGAAAGGTGCAGAAATACTTGGATCCCCTCATTTATCCTTGGTTCTATCCTTCCACTAAGCATTCCCACCACTGGGTGATAAAACAACTCGATGAATTGTTTGAAACTGAACTCAGTGGAGTTTCTTCTGAGCAGTGACATCCATAGAGTTACTGCTTGCGGTTTTCTGTCTTTGTCCATCTTCTGAATGAGAAAGGAAAATTTGTCTGCTTGATATAACATAAACATGTAGGCCAGTTTTGAAGAATACCGAAACATTCCTTCTATAGGGAAATTTTCTAGTTGCTCGTGCAGGTTCTCGGCCAAAAAACTGTTGTAATCAAACTGGGTGGCCACTTTCTCTTCAGCAGAGAAAATAGACAGGAAACCTAGGATAGGTTCATCCATCCATTCATTTGAGAAGTAACTGAGAAAACAACACAGTATTGAGATAATCTGATTTCCCTTTTCAGAAAATATGGAAGATTGATATGGAGGATTCTTCTTAAGGAATTGGGCATCTTGTGGAAGGAACAGCTCAACGATTTGTGCTCTTTGAGGAAATGACAGGTCCTGATACATTATGTTAGAATTTCAATTGTGAGGGGAGAATGGGGTTCGACTCTAGGTACCTGCATCATTTGATCGATGGCATCGGGTGTAATAAGGACAAGGGTTTCTCCAGACAAAGATACTATGGCTCTCTGATTAGGGAGGTAGTGCACTTGGCATTTGAGAGTGAATTCAGGAAAGTGATAGACTTGGGGAAAAATATACAGAGGGAGACTTGACTGCCAGAGCCCAATTTCATCACTCTGATCGATGAAGGTATCTTTGAACCACTATTGTAGCTCAGCAAAGTCGAATTCAGACTTGGTTTCTGAGATTAAATAGTCTTTGTCTGCTAATGGGATCCAATCGAGATCGACAGGAGGTGGGAGAAAAGGAGTTTCCTCCACATTCAACTTTTTACTTTTGGACGCCATTGATTTCCACCGGTACCTGCACACTGAGCACACCTTAGTAAGTGAAATCTAAGGCTGGACTAGATGTTGTAGAGGCGAAGGAGAATGAGTCTTTGATAGGCATGGAGTGTGAGTGCAATTTGAATGACCGAAACAAGATTGGGATTTAGTGAACGGGTGCCCGTTGGGTGATAAAAGATAGGTTAGGTGAACAATGAGTATGTGGCCAATAATAAATGGTTAACGAGTTCTTTAGAGCGTGAGAGGGCATGGTGAAAGACGTCTGACGTGTGTATCTGGTTGACATGCAGAATGTTGATTGAGGGATGAACGAAAATATATGACACATAACGGTTAGATGGATGGGACATGTTGACGGGGTCATGACATGGAACTTGCAAAGGGTGGTTTTGGGATGTGACATCTTGGGATGATCGTGGTGAGTTGGAAAAATGGTAGGCAGTAAATGTTTGGAGAAGGGAGGTAAGATGCAATGGGATGATGCCACATAGGGATGGGGCCCACTTGGACGTTGCTTTCATTCTGAACCCCCCCCGGGCTATTAAAGGTAGAAAGGTTGGGGGGGTCTGGGATCCCTTGTTGACCGTTGATCTGAGAAAATCTAGATCAGTCGTTGTTTCGAGCGCGTTCTTTAAACATCATGTCAGACCCCCCCCCCCGCCCCCCACAGTTAAAGGTAGAACAGTCGGGGGGGTCCGGAATCTCCTGTGGACCTTCCAATTGCGTGTTGATGAGATGAACATAGATATGAGCACACACTTTAATCACCTTTTTGGACCCCCCCACCCCCCCACTGTTAAAGGTCAAACGGTCGGGGGGGTCCAAAAACTCATCAGAACCGTAGATTTGGGCATGAACAACTTAGTTGTAGATCTAGGCCCAATCTTTAATCTCTGGGGCGTGTTTCAATATATGAGGCTAAACTTAGGATTAGTGACCTTTATATGGGTTTTGTGCACTGCCCCCCTTACTTTTGTCATCATGGGGTTAGAAAAAACATTTCACCATCAAAATCCTGCATTTTTCATCGATCATCTTACACATTTTATTGAAGAGAAACTAACTAACCTATGTCCTAACCTACTCCTTTGCACCTTTAGCCCATATTAAACTATTGGGCTAAGAAAATACTCTACCCTAGGGTTATTTGACCAATATTAGACTGTTTGATCAAATTTATTCACTAGCTAACCTAAATTACTTTGCTAAGATTAGATAGTATAGCCAAGCTTATTCACTAATCCTAAATACTTAAATTTAAAAGACTTGGCCATGTTTACATTGTATGGATCAAGTCATTATCAATTCATGGGGCTTTATCCTTTTTCTTTTATGCCCTCTTTTTGTTTTTCTCATTTCTTTTCTTTTCTTTCTTTTTTCTTTTCTTTTTCTTTTGTAGACTGTAGCAATATCTGCAAGTCAAAAACACTAAAGGAACAAAATTACAATCAACATTTGATCCTATAAATTATAGGTTTATAACAGATTTCATGAACAACAACCCAACCTCGTCTTGGGGGCACTATCATATTATAATGGTCATAGATTATTTTACTAAATGGGATGAGGACATGCCTACTGTTAAATCTGATGGTGGGAATACAACACTTTTCATATTCAATCATATTATAGCTTGGTTCAAAATCCCAAAAGAGATTGTCATTGATCATGGAAGTCACTTCTAGAATGATATGATGATAGAGTTATCATCGAAACTAGGGTTTACACATGATCATTATTCCCCCTATTATCCCCAGGAAAATGGACAAGTAGAGGCCATGAATAAATCTCTAAAGACCATTTTGCAAAAAATTGTCAGGAAGATTAAATATAAAAGGCATGTGGTGCTTTACCCTTCACTATGGGCATACAAAACCACGGTAAATAATTCCATTGGTTGGTGTGGAGTCGATTCTTCCTATTGAATGTGAAATCCCTTCCCTTAAGTTGGCGATCGATCTCCTACCTAACATCATTGATCTCGAAGAATGCCTCATACACCCAGAGCAACACGATGAGCAACATTGAGATGCCTCTACATCCATCAAAGTGAATAAATGACGTGTTAAGGTCCAATACGATAAGTTTGTATGTCCCCGACAGTACACTGAGGGTGACTTGGTCCTTCTTTATGACCAAGCTAAGGAAACGCTAGGGGTAGGAATGTTCAACCCGAAGTGGAATGGTCCTTACATCATGTGACGTGTCCTCAAGAAAGGAGCCTATGAATTAGAATATTATGAGGGGAATGTGTTAGATGAGCCCAAAAATGGGCTCTACCTTAAAATGTATTATGCTTGAGCTTTCAAGATCAGGTGTGACCTTTGTATATTAGTGTATATACTTATTTTATTCTTTTGCATCATTGACTTACTTATTGAGTTTTACCTTGGTTGGCAGATCTCAATGGAATATTTTATGTACTTAGGATTCATAGATGGTGCAAGTCGTCATATGCGGGACATGGATTCCACCACTTGGGTTATCTATTCACCTAAGGGACAATTGGTGTCTTTAGGTGGCGTTTGTATGGAGCCATCAACAAATAATGTGACCAAGTATAACACTGTTATAGAGATATTACACAATTCCATTTCACATGGTGTTTTATCTTTAGACGTTCACCTCGATTCCAAGTTATTTTTATGTGATTTGAACAATGGTTACTGAGTTAGAGATCCTACATTACTACGACGTTTCCTACGGGTACAAATTTTGGAACGATATTTTGATTTTATTACTTATAGTCACATCCCTAGAATTTCTAATCAAGTATCTGATGCATATGCTAATTACATTTTAGATTTTCATTTGTCACATAACTAAGTAAATAAAACACACATTCATACATTCATTCATTGTAATATATGAAAGTAAAGAGGAATACAAAACTATTTTTTATATTTCATCCTTTAAAGTCCAAAAAATATGGTGTCATAATACAGAATTGGGCTCATTCCTTCAAAATACATATACGACTAGTACATCGCATAACCATGGAATCTAAAATTGGGGTCCTAGATGCATGTCATGATATCACAATATAACATTTGTAAAATGCTAGAAGAGTCTCACCAACACATGGGGTACATGCACCACCTGCCTTTGCATCACCTCTGGCAGATCCTCCACCTGGACCATGGGAATCCTATGCGTTAGGCGAGATAGGTTTCCCTGCACATTTTGGAGAACTCTCTCTGCATCCCTGCCTACCATCTCATCTCCGCGACCCATGTGTCAATTTCATGGATGTGCATACATGTAATAAAATAATCGTTAATACATGATACCATATAAAAAAAAAATGTATTTTTTTTTTCATTTATCAAATTGAAAAAAAAATGATATATATAAAAATAATTTTTTACCGATCTCTAAAAAGGAAGAATATGGTGGAAATGGCATGTCACAGTACCTATAATATCCCTCGGTCGAACCCAATTGTAAATGTAATGTAAGTGTACTTAATCTAGTGAGTTGTTTTGACATCATTTTGTAATGCACCTTTCATGGCATAGTGTGCGCATGTATTGCGCAGTAAAATGATGTGGTGTGCACATTCTCGGATACCGCGTGCAATAACTAAAATGCGTGCAATATGGAGGTGAGCGAGCCTTGTGTATATGATATGTGTTATAGGATGGTGAGCTAGTTATTATAAGCTGGGATACTTATGTTTTGGAATCAGGCTAGTGCACCTAGATGTTAAAGGCCAGTGCACCTATTTTGTATATGTCTCATGATTAATATAAAATACATCGTTGCACGCAAAATGACCATGATAAAAGATATGGGGGACTGAAGTCCACCAGTTAGGGAAAGGGAGGGCCAAAAGTTAAGGGAAAGGGATAAGATAGATCTATCTTAAGCCAAAAAGCAATATTATATTAATATTTCTTAAAACATAAAGTATGGATAATTATTTTATCCTAAGTTCTAAAGTTGGGGACAAGTGGACCAAAGTAGCTTCCAACATGACAAGTGTCCAGTTGGGGAAATGCATACATATCATGGGGAATTATCTCATCTTCACACCTTCACCATCATTCTTACGATCATATCTTCCATGATTCCTTCCATCATTCAGGAATCCAGTCAATGGTTCCATGACCATTTCACTCACGTAGTCAGTTATCCTTCATACATTCATTTCATTGTATCTGAGCCTGTTTCCATAACCATTTCCTGTTGGTGTACCTAGTTATCTTGGGAGCAGGATTGAAGAAGCGAAATGTTAGGCCCGAGGGAAATTGAAGAGTTGGGCTGTCAGGATCGTGAGAAATTCTCTGAGCGAAAGAATTGTTGAGAATTGATTTCCTAAAAGTGTTAAATTGTAGCTACATTTCTCTGAGACTTCTTGTCTGGTATGTTGTTGAATCCCTGGAAGGGAAGTGGGGTAGCCAAAGGACTATTGAGCAGAAAAGGGGCACACTTCCTTGGGTGGGATAGGCATGTGGGGAATGAGAGGCTGTAGGATGTTAGTTGAGTGAGCACGTAAGACAGAGTCTTTCCAGTTGTCTATGAGCCTTTAGCCTGGTTAGGAATCCCTTTACCTGGGTGGAGTTTAGTCCCAGCTCAGGGGTGACTCACTGTTGACAGTGATGAACAGTGTAGTCTAAGGATGGGAGGTTCGTTGATGGTCTGCACACAGTTTGTAACAATATTTCCAAGATAAGTACCAATTGTATGATAAATTTACATGCTGCATTGTTATTTACGTGCTTATGTTATGGTTTATCATATGTGTGAGTATAACTGTCTGTATGTTTATGGGTATTTCCATGTATATGTTGCATGTCTGTGTTTACTATTATTTCAATATGAAATCATATATTTACAGAATGTAATTGTTGGTTTACGTTTATATGTAAATCTTCCGCAAGAGTGTTGTATGTATATGTTATAATTTCATGCATTTTGAAGAGAAAATTTATGTGGCATAGCTCAGTTGAATATTGGGTATGTTATAGTATGTTCCACAGTGAGAGAATGAAAATGTTACCTCATGTAGCGTGGCCTGACCATGGGTGGCCAGGGATGTTACAATATGGTATCAAAGCTTCAGTTCCAACACTGAGCCTAGATGGGTTGGAAAGGTTCAGTTGAAGCAAATATTCACAGAAGATTAATTTCGAAGTGACCAAATTTCAAGTCACAGGGCGTCCATGGAAAATTTTGGCACCGTGTGGAAAATTTTGGCATGCATGTGTGCACGGTAAATTGTGGTGTCACGTGAAAGAATATGGTGTGTGGATGCACACGTTGAATTTAGCATTCCGTAGTGAGAACACACATAGTAATGTGCACGTGGTGTGTGCAGCAATGCAAAACACAAAGGATTTTGGGTGGTGCACGCTCATTATGAGTATAAGTTATCTCGCGACAGTGTAGTCAATGGTGCACACAGATTATTGTGTCCAATGTGGGCATATTTAACTTTGGCATGGTGCAATGCATAGGGAAAAATGCATGTGGAATATCAGTGTACGATACCAAAACTGTGCGCAGTGGATATTGGCGCACAACGCAAAAGTAGTGCACGCAAGTTACTGGTGCAACGAAGAAGAAATGCATAGTGGATATAGATGTGCGGAAGCACTATTTACCTTGTGGTGTTGTTGTGCACGATAAATATGGGTGTACAGGCTGAATTTTTGTGCACGCGAAGTCGTTTGGAAGGCAATGAGTCTGAGTTTAATAGAAAATTTGCATGGTATTGGAGGAAAAAGAAACACACAACTACATCAGAGCATTATTTAAAAGGAATTCAAAGTTGGTTTGAGATGAAATAAATATAGTCTAGGTTTATAAGCCGAGAGCATCTCAGAAATGAATTTTGAGTTTTATATTCCTCCAATTCAGACAGATGGAAGTGAAATATAATCTTACAAGAAAAATATACTATGAAAGAAAACAAGACTCATATCACCACCAGTTAGAATCTTGTAATAAACAGTCCAAAATCTGCTTATGCATTTATATAATCATTTTAATCCCAAAGGTACAAAAAGGGAATGATTCAAAATAATGGTTATCCTATGGTAAAGGGACCATTTAAGAGCAGGCCTATCATCTCTGGGGCCCCTTACCTCTGCTACCATCTGACCAAAAATTGTTGAAATGTACTTTTATTCAAGGACTCATTTCATCTTAGCGATCTCCTCCTTTAAAGTATCTAACCAGACTGATTGATTCTCTCCAACACTTTCATCCATTTCAGCTATGGTTTGTTTCTTCTGTCGCTTTCTTTGTTTCTTCTTAACAACTCCCCTATTGATGACTAGATCCCTCATAATAGGATTCAACCCGACTTCCATTTTCAAGTCTGTGGCAGGTTCTGTGTGAAATTTAGTCGCAATTATCAGTGCAATTACCTTACCCATAGGTAAAACTGCCATGTTGCCAGAAGAACCAGTCTCACTGAACTTAGCTTTGTCCATGTACCTCAATTTTGTGGACACCGAAATGTTTTTAAAGAGATTAGAAGGTCAAAAAAAAATTGAGGATTACTCCATTTATGGATAAGATGATGCCTCCATACTTGAGAATTGGTATTTATAGAGTCCCAATAATGAATCACAGACAGACTTACGTACAAATACATTGGTTTTTCATGCATGTTTAATCCATTTCAAATGATTAACATTTGAGTTCGTTATATGGCGGTGTTCACTTGACATCATACGGTTGTGAAGTACCGAACGAGTGAAACAGGGTGATCTAAATAGCCGTCGCCCATCCCACGAGTGGTGGTTTTCACATATTGAATCACGTGACATCGAGACTTTGGAAAAATTGGTTTTGACAAACTTCCTTTTGCCTCGATGTATCTCAAGACTTGGGTCTTATCTAAAAATTGTCATGGTGATAACAACAGGAAATCATAAGAGATAATTCAGATGTATATATTGAACCAAAATGGTTCATATTTTTCATGAATTGTTGAATTAGTTAGCCTGATAAGTTTTGATGGCTACACATTTTGCAGAATTAACAACAACTAGATCAGATCATATCAGTGAAGATTCCATAGGAATGGAAGAGGCACAGGGGAATTACAATCAGCAAGTTGAGAGCAGAGGGATGAATTTCCATTTGGGAATTGAAGGAACAAATTCCAATGGACATGGAGAAGAAAGGAATGAAAACATGAATATGGCATAGACCATTAAAAATTTGCAGAAGGATGTCCAAATCCATAAGGATGATAATGAAAGGCTTATGAGAGCCAAGGAGCCGCATGATGACTTCAACATGAAGTTATTGGAGGGTTTGAATAGAATAGAAAAGAAATTGGACAAGGAGAGTGGCTTAAGAAAATCTGGAAGTCACAAGCCTTCGGATGAGAAAAGAAAAGAAAGAAGTGTTAACAGACACCACCATCACTCCCCAAGTCATTCCAATAAGAGAGCAGGCAACAACTCAAGTCCATCACTTGTCAGAAGGCATAAGAGGTCTGGGGTGGATGAGCTACGAGGAGAAATGAAAAAGATCAAACCTCCTACATTTGATGGTGAGCACAAGAAAGATGAGTATGCAGAAACATGGTTGTTGGGCATGAGAAAGTATTTTCAATTGCATAATTATTCTTCTCATGCAGAATTTAGAATTGTTATCTATCAACTCAAGGGAAAGGCCTCCATGTGGTGGGATGAACTTGGGTAGGTGCAACACATTAAAGAGAAAAGTGTTACTTGGAGGGAATTCAAGAAGTACTTTGAGAAGAAATACTTGACTAAGAGATACTATGACAAGAAAATGAAATATTTCTTTGAACTCAAGCTTGGATGTATGACCATAGATGAATATGAGAGAAGGTTTCTAGAACTGCTGAAGTATGTCTCTTTCATCAAGGATGAAACAGTCAAAATTAAAAGGTATTTGAGTGGATTTCCATCATTCATCAGTGACAAAATATAGTATGATGAACCCAAGACATTGGAAGATACCATGAGGTGAGCTAAATGCCTATATGATCAGCAGAAAGCAAGGCCAAATTTCCAAAAGGCTTGGGAAGAAAAAAATAAATTCAATATGGATCAGAGGAAGAAGGGAGCTAAGCCACCATTCTTCAAAAATAATCCATAGGGACAACAAATGCCTAAAGAACCCATAATGATTGACATAGGGAGTCAAAGGCCAAGGCAACCACCTATTCAATGTTGGGGTTGTAAAGGAGATCATATGTTCAAAGATTGTCCTCACAAAAGTGAAAAAGGAAGGGTTGTTCACAATGTACAGTAAGATGAAACAATGGAGGACATGGGCATAAATGTGCCAAGGATCTATGTAGCCCTGGATAATAAACAAGCAAAGTATCAGTCCCACATGCTTGAAGTGGAAGGTATGATCAACAACCAAACCATTGCTATTTTAATTGATTTAGGAGCTAGTCATAGTTACACAGATCCTGAGATGGTGGAAAGTTTTCATTTGCCAAGAAGAAATCATGGGAAATCTTGGTTGGTGTAGCTGGCTACAGGAGCCATAAGAAACATTAATGAGATGGTTAAGTCATGCCTCATAGACATGAATGGACTGAACAAAAAGGAAGATTTGAACATCTTGCCTTTATGTTCCTATGACTGTCTAATTGGGATGGATTGGTTGGACCAAAATCATGCTCTCCTGGACTGTCATACCAAATAATTTACTTGCTTGGATGAGGAAGGGAAACTACGGAAAGTCCAGGGAATTCCTAGGGTAATAACCATTAGAGAAATTTTAGCATTGCAGTTGAAGAGGGTGTCAAATATTTGCATCTCATATGGAAGAGACACCTAAAGATAAGGTGCCAAATTTGGAAGATTATGCATTCCTAGAAGAATTTGAAGATGTGTTCAAGGAGGTAGCAGGACTACCCACAAAGAGAGACATTGATTTCTCTATAAATCTAATGCCTGGAGCAGCTCCAGTGTCAAAGACTCCTTACAGAATGAGTACACCAGAATTGAAGGAGTTGCAAATGTAGCTTGAAGAACTTACGAAGAAGGGGTATATATGCCCAAGTGTGTCACCTTGGGGTACCCCAGTCTTGTTTTTGAAAAATAAATATAGAACATTAAGATTATGCATTGACTTCATACAGTTGAATAAAATTACTATTAAGAACAAGTATCCTCTGACAAGGATTGATGATCTCTTTGATCAATTGAAGGATGCAAAGATATTTTCAAAGATACATCTCAGATCAGGATACCATCAGGTAAGGATTAAAGAGAAAGATATCAGAAAGACCGCCTTCAGGACAAGGTATGGTCATTATGAGTTCACAGTGGTGCCATTTGGGTTTTCAAATGCACCATCTGTTTTCATGTGCTTACTGAATGGTGTTTTCCGAGAATATTTAGACAAGTTTGTCATTGTCTTTTTGGATGACATTCTTATATATTCTAATTCAAAGGAAGAGAATGAACATCATTTGAGGATGGTGTTGAAAGTATTAAGGGAGAATCAGTTGTATGCCAAATTGATCAAGTGCTCATTTTATCAGAAACAAATTCATTATTTGGGGCATATCATTTCAAAGGATGGGATAGCAGTGGATCCTGAGAAGATACAAGCCATTAGAGAATGGTTAGAGCCAAAGAATGTGACAAAGGTGAGATCATTCATGGGTCTTACAGGATACTACAAAATATTTATTGAAGGATTCTCAAAGATTGCACACCCAATCACTTCCTTGCAAATAAAGGGTGTGAAGTTTCAGTTGACACTGGATTGCGAAAAGAGTTTCCAACACTTGAAAAAATTATTGACAAGTGCTCCAATACTAAGGATGTATACCCAAATGAAGACTTCGTTGTATGCACAGATTCATGTAATGAAGGGCTTGGTGGATTCCTCAATCAAAATGGGTTTGTTATATGTTATGAATCAAGGAAGTTGAAGGAGCATGAAAGAAACTATGCCACTCATGATTTGGAGTTGGAAGCCATAGTGCATGCTTTGAGGAAATGGAGACACTAGCTCATGGGAAAGAGGTTTGAGATAAGAACAGACCACAATGGTCTGAAATATTTATTTGATCAGCCAAATCTAAATGCTAGGCAAAGCAGATGGTTAGAATTTCTAGGCAAATATGACTTTGATATAAATCATATCAAGGGGAAAGAGAATAAAGTGGTTGATGCACTTAGTAGGAGTGTGCATGAACTACATGCTACAACCATTAGTATGTCTCAGAATGATATTAAAAGAAAAAATCTGGAGGTTGCAAATGCAGATCTGCAATATAGAGAATTGGTAGAAAATCTACAACAGGGTAAGATGCCACAAAAGGTGGATAATTATAATTTGGGAATAGATGGAATACTACTGCACAAGAACATAATTTTTGTTCCAAATGTCCAGGACTTGAAACATATGATTTTGAATGAAATGCATAATGTCCCTTATGCAGGGCACCCTATGTTGGCCCGCTAAGAGGGGGGAGGGGTGAGTCAGTTGTCACCATGCTTAAACAATTATGCTTCTTTTAAAATATTTACAAGGCACTCAATGATGATCACAATAATGCAGGGAAATGAAAAATGGCACATTCAGCATTAGTCACATATATGAGAAAAACAGAGACAAAAATTTCCCAAGGAAACCCATACAGGGTAAAAACCTCTTCTTCTTTATATGATAAG
>ML871040.1:11674-31651 GCA_009831015.1 Picea engelmannii | reverse complement strand
TTTTTTAGATACCTAGTGAAAGGTGCTTTCAAGCTCTGATACCATGCTAATATTAATGTTGTTATTAGGTTATTTTCAATTTTCTCAATGTATTTCAAAAACAACAACATAAACAATATTACTGAAAGAAACACAATCACAAGGTACACAACATTTTATCCTCAGAAGCACTCATGGGGGAGAAAACCCAACAAAAAATTCCTCAATAATAGATTGCCAATACAATGCCAAGACTAAGACCAAAAACTCCAAGAATAAACTAGGACTGAGCATGCGCCTCTCTTCTCCTTCCTCTTGCAACTGGAAATGCCTTCAAAATATGTGCACTAGATGAGTGAGTGAGTGAATGAACAAGTGAGGTGCCATCCTCACTTATAAATACTTGTTGAGGAGGCGCTAGTGTTATGTCTCTTCACTTAGTAGGGCCGAGTTCTTCTAAGAGTGGTTAAAACCACTTTGTAAACCCTAGGGGATGAATTTAAAAATGCCACTATATAAATATGGTTTGAACAATCCACAAAAGGTGATTTTGATCCAGGTGGATATTGGTGGCCACTCACCTTCTCCAATTCACTCAAAACAAATTTCTGGCAATTTTTGCAATTTACTATTTTTTGCAGTTTTAAACTTCCGGGGCCATTTTGAGGGACTAAATGAAGGTTTTCTGGGATATATATTCTCTATAATAGCTAAAGGATTTGATTGAGCCCCCAAAATTAATCTCCTTTACTATACCTTTCCAACGGGATATCGTGCGCCTAAAATGAAGATTGTATGCAAAAGTAATGACCTCGGGAAGTTGATGTACTAACTTACCCAAATGGGGCCCACATTAATTTTGGCACTTCATCTCCTAGGGTTAGGTTTTTGGATATCTAGGGATTTTGAAATTCCTGTTTAATGTAAAAAGGCCTTCAAAGCCTCATTGCAATCATTTTCTGGCAAATTAGTGCAGCCATCACATCTCTTCTCAGAGATAAGCAACCACCATTCCAACAAGCTTGTTTTCCGCTGCATTTTATAGTTTCAACTTATTTCCTTATTGAATAGAAAACCAATTTTATTGTATCTTTGTTATTTTGTGTTAAGAATCTTTGAATAATCTGTATTCATTTTGTTATACTCATAAAATATAGATCAATGGTATCAGAGTAGTCTTCTCCTTATCATCTTAATGCATGTCCCCAATGAGGTCAGGGTACACAGAATTGGGTCTCAAACTTGTTTCTCTTGAGGAAGAAAGCTCTCACACTCCAAAGAAACCTCTCATGGTAGGTGAAAAAACATATTTTGTGATAGGAGATTCTTTCAAAATGTTGCTTGAGGAATCCCTCACACAATAGAGGAACGATATGATGGATAGTTTCGCGCAAATCCTTTAACGACTACCAACAGGCGACGCAATCTTCCTCAAGCGGAGGCGCCACCCAGTTCATGGTACAAATCAACTTCAATATTCCTGTATTTTAAGTTCAGATAGACACAGATGCTATAGAAAAATGGTTGAATCTACTAGAGGGGTATTTTTCTGTCCATAACTTTTCGAATAGAGAAAATATTACTTTTTCACTCCTCAAATACGTTCCCCATGTCAAATATTGGTGGGAAAATTTCTGTGAGAAAAAGGAAACAGAGGAACCCTCATTATTTATAGTTGAGGCCACTTGGTAATCCTTCAAGGATGTTATTAAGGAGAAATACTACCATATAAGAAGTTATGACGAATTGTATACCAAATGGAGAACATTGTGGCAAGAAAGAGACCAAGTAGTGCCAGAGTTCACAAATATCTTCCATACCTTGCACACCAAGATGGGTATCAAATATTCAGAGAAACATCTGGTGCTCAAGTATTGTGGTACTCTCCATAGATACATCTAGACCGAAATGGAATTTCCAGACATCTTGTCCTTGGGCATGGCCTATTGATATGCCGTCAAAATTGAGTAGAAGCTCAAACAAAAGACGCGACAATTTGGGCCTGGGAACCCCTCATAGAGAAAACCAAGAAGGGGTGACCCCAACCCATAGAAAAAAGGACAGAGAAAATATGGATAGCATTAGGACAACCATTCCAAGCCACAAGCAAAGGACACAGAAAATACAAAGAATGATATCGGGAAGTGGTGTGACTTCCATAAGATCCCTTGGAATAAAATTGTTGATTACCGCTCAAAGTAGTCATTGGTGGAAGAAGTGAAAGCCTCTGAATCAGATGCAGGTTTTGACTCTGAGTCGGAACCATAAAGCGGAATATGGATCATTGATGTAGAGACCAGTGCCATCATTGCTACCACCAAGCTCTAGCCTGGGGAGCCATATGAGCTAGAAGAAGGTGAGTGCCTCTTCCATTCACATATGTGGGTAAAATGCACACTGCTTCTCTTCATCATTGATAGCAGTAGCCAGAAGAACCTCATCTCAACAGAGGTCGTCAAGATGTTGGTAGGGATGATTTTAAGGATGGAAATTTATATTAAAATGTAGAAACCTGGGCTAATATTACTAGTCCTTAATATGCAAAATGTGAAATTTTTGGCAATAGTTTTGTAAAAATATTCAAATTTCTAAGGATTTTATATATCTTCTATGAAATTTTGGCAATTTTAAAGGTAAAATAATTTTATTCTATGGAATTTGGGCAAATAGGTTTTATCAAAAATGGAAATTGGTGAATCTTTTTTTCAGAAAAACCATGGAAAATTATCCCATTTGCGAAATTTAGCCCCTAATATCATCTATGGAAGTTGTCCCTGCCAACAACGCCACACCCACAACCCTACACCATTTGATGGCTCCACCAAGGAAGGGATCTCCATGTCAGCCAACAATGTTGACTATCATATGACATCAATCCCTTCAAAGACGAGGTATTGTGTGATGTAGATCCTCTTGAAGTTTGTAATGTTCTTTTGGGACAACCTTATTTATGGAAATTTCATGTTGTATATGATTCTAGACCTCATAGTGTTATTATCACTTTGAACAAAAAATTATATAGGATACCCGAGGTAGTCCCTCCTAGTGTTATTTCCTTGATCTCTACCAAGCAATGCAGGAAGGTCATCTCTCAAACCAGGAAATTTGTATTCTTCATGATTCGCTCTCAGAGTGAGTGAAATATCACAGCCACATCCAGGGACTCCATGAATGATATATCCACACAACATAAGAAAGTGGATAAGGTCATGGAAGAATACTTAGATATCTTCTCCTCTCCTACCGGGGTACCTCTTCATTGCTAAGTCAAGCATCCCATCGATCTAACCCTAGGCGCACTTTTGCCCAATAGGACAGTCTACCATTGCTCTTTGTTAGAAAACAAGGAGATCAAGAGGTAGATCCAAGAACTGCTCCATAATGGGCACATACGTCCCAACTCATTTCCTTGTGGGAGCCCAATCTTGTTGGTGCAGAAGAGAGACGAGACCTGGTGACTTAGCATTGATTATTGGGCCCTGAATAAAATCATATTCCAAAACTGGTACTTGATTCCCCGAATCGAAGACCTCCTTGATTATCTCATGGGGGAAAAATACTTCAGTAATATTGATCTGAAGTCTGGCTACCACTAGGTCCCAATAGAATAGTTAAATATATGGAATATCACCTTCAAGTCAAAAGAAGGTCTTTTTGAATGGTTGGTCATGCCCTTCGGTTTGAAAAATGCTCCAACAACTTTTATGAGGATGAGGAATGATATACTATGACCTTTCACCAATAATGTTTTAGTGGTGTATCTGGATGAGATCCTCATCTAGAACAAGACTTGGGAGGAACACTTGTAGCATATTTAGCATGTTTTGTACACCCTGCGACAACACAAACTATATTAAAACTTCGAAAAATGCTCCTTCACCATGGACAAGGTCCATTTATTAGGATACACCATTGATTGAAATGGTGTGCATGTGGATCCAGCCAAGATCCAGTTCACCCATGACTAGCCAGCCCCAACCACAATCACTGAACTTTGGAGCTTCTTGGGCCTTGCCAATTTCTATCACATGTTCGTGTTGGGATTATCTCATATCTCATGGGCCCTCAGCCAAGTAACTAGGGGTGGTGGTAAGGAAAAATTTGTGTGGGGCATGTCCCAACAATAAGCCTTCGATGACTTGAAGAAGTGTTTGTGCTCATCCCAAGTAATTTCATTACCAGACCTACAACATCCCTTTGAGATCGAGACATATGCTTTAGACTATGTTGTGGGCACCATTCTCACTCAACACGACCACCTTGTGGCATATCATAGTGAGACACTATTAGATGATATCAGTAAGTAACCTACTTATGAAAAAGAAATGTACTCTATTGTGCAAGCATGCCACCAGTGGAGACATTACATTCTTGGGAAGGAGACAATCATCCACATGGATCACAAGCCACTACAGTTCATGTAAACCCAAGGAAAATTTCAGAATGACCACCATTAGAAGTGATCCACATACTTATGGTAGTTCCACCTCAACATGAAGTATAAAACAATAAGTACCAACCGATATGTTGATTTCCTCAGCCGAACTCTAGTTGCAGAAATTGAAATGGTGCAGGACTCTTATGGCCATGAGACCTTCAGATGGCCCCACCTCTACGAGATAGACCTTGACTTCTCCACCACTTACCAAATGTTGGGTGCCAACTCAATGGTCGATAATTTCCATCTTCAAGACGGGTTTTTGTGCCATCTGGGCCATCTCTACATTCCATAAAGTGAGCATGTGAAGCTTATTTTGGAATATCACTAGAGTCGAGTGGCAAGACACTTTGGCATAAAAAATATAGTGACAGTGCTACAAAAATATTTCTACTGGACGAATATTTGACATGATGTCGAGAAGTATATCAAGTCCTGCACCGCCTATGCTATTGACAAACCGACCACTAAGAAATACTGCATGTACACCCCTCTTCCTACTCTTGATAGGATATGGGAATCCATCTCAATGGACTACATCTCGGGCCTCTCCTCCACCAAGAGGAGAAATGATTGTGTTTTTTTGGTTGTTGATCGCTTTTCCAAGATGGCGATTCTAGTCGCTTGCAAGAATAACATCACATCCAAATCCACTACCAAGCTCTTCTTTGAACGAGTATGGGTATAGTTTGGGATCCCACAAACCCTTATCTCAGACCATGATAGTCAATTCCTTAACACATTCTAGTCGAGCCTCTAGTCACTGTTAGATACCAAGCTCACTAAATCCATTGCCTTCCAACCCCAAAAAGATGGTCAAATTGAGGTTGTCAATAAGATGATCGTACATATCCTGCACATGTACAATTAAAAACACCCCTACACATGGGATGAGGGTCTTCCCTATTTCCAACATAGATACAATCGAGCCCTTCATAGCTCAATTGGCCACAACCCATTTCAGGTGGGGTTGGGATTTTGTTGGCATAGGGGAAAACCTAGGGTTCAACACTTCAACAATGCACCAACAAAAACCTAACTACCGTCCCTTTCGGAAACACTTGCGAAGAAGATGAAGTCTCACCCGAGTTAGAGGAAGGGGGGTCACTGGACTCAGGTGTCTACAACCTATATGGGACATAGATATGTGATTACAACACCTCAATAAAGAACTTATCCAACATTATGCATTAAATTATGATTCTTTTTCACATCACATATTAACCCTAAGTGTATATCACCACAACAGTAATCAAGATTAAGCACATATAACCATTTAGCACATAACATCAAAGGAAATATAACATTTATCCATATATCAGGCACTAATCATCAATGGATCTACCTATCACACATCAAGAACAATGCACTAAGAAAATATAACATAAACATCATGAACGAATTGCACAAAGCACAATAAAGCAGGATATACGTGGTTCACCCCAGTGTGGGGCTACATCCACCAATTCTTCTTATTATTTATTATTCTCTTCCAATCTTCTTACATGAACCAAGCCAGAGAGCCAACTCCGCAAAGGATATGAGATCTGCATGCACCTCGCCAAATCCTCCTTCCCTGAATTGGATCAAAGCAGAAATCCTTATAGAGTCAATCTGCACCAAGCACTTACAAAAAAACTTACACTTAACTCTACAAGACTTAACTCATTTGTGTGCAAAGCCAACTAGCCATGAACTAAGCCAAACAATGACTAGTAACTTTCCAATTGCACTAAGTTGATTCTACTAACTATAACTACTTCTTACATCCTTAGATATCTATTTATACATTACAAAAAGGGGCCTAAGCATGGGTGAACCCATGGGATGACATCCCATACCCTTTACATAAACCCTAAAATCCCCAAAATCTCGTAAAATGGGCGATATCCCATGATCTTTGCTTTGCCTAGGCACCCTGTCTTCGACTAGCCTGTCAAAGTCCCAAAAATAGTCAAACATGACTAGAGTTTCCTCAAAACCTGGTCAAGGGCCAACAAGCCCCCAAAACTCACTTGTGACTCATCCTAAGTCACTCTGATCTAGGAAACAATACTTCAAAGGCCTCGAGCTTAGGTCTAGCTTCCTCGACTTGCTTCTTTGCCAAAGCCTCATACTCGGCGAACTCCTGGATTACTTTCTCGGTGACAGGCCCTTCCAGGCATTGTTCCACTGTCCCGACCACCTGTTCCAACTGTGATCCTTGTCCCTTGATCAATTTGAAAAGTGTGCATGCTTTGTCCTACACCAGTTGGAGTCTCCGTGTCACCTCCATAACTCTGCTTTGAATGGCAGTGACCTATCGCTGAACTGTGTGTTGTTCCTGTGACCTTTTCCTCTTTTCCACTGCAGTAAGAAAATTCAATTGCTCTTGCACAGTCGATGTCTACTGCTTGGCCTCCTAGAGTTGTGCCTCCAATATCCTCATCTTTAGGTCTTCTGCAAGGTGCTTATAGGTCTGCGTACTTTGGTCACTTAGTTGATTTAATTCTAAGGCCAACACCCTGATTCTTTCTACTGCACTCCTGACAGTTTCTTCCCTCTGATCACTTACTTCTTCTAGAGTGCTAGGCACTGCTTGAATTTCTATCTTTGCTACTCTTGCTTGAAGCTGCTAAATGACCTTAGAGAGATTCCCCACTTGGCTCTCATCTGTCTCTTCTTCCATCTATGCCAAGCTTGGAACAAAGAAAAGTTCTCTAGTTACTGCCTCTCTGACCATAGTCTTCTCTGCAAGCAGTTGGTCGTTCTCTTTCTGGATCTTCTCTTTTTCCACTTCAAACTTCACCCAGAAGTCATATTTCTCTTGATTCACAACCCAAAGTTTCTTTAGGATATCCTCCTTTTATTTCTTCAAGGCCTTTGTGGCTTGATCCTTTTTTTCCTGGATTCGACCTAGTCGAGTCTCTGTTGCATCTGCTAATATGCATAGTCGGGTAGGCTTATACCCCAATTCTACACTTTCTACTGAGGATGGCGCAGTAGACATTGTGTGGTTTGACTGAATAGCTTGTTGGATTTATTTCAGGTCTTTCTCAATCCTTTCATATGATTTTTCTTGATTTGCTTCATGTCTCTGCAGGATATCCTCTGAGGTATCTTCTACAGCTATGATGATGAGCTGGATATCATCCACTGTGATCACATTCTCCGACTAAGGCTTGGTGGCTCAAGATTTCTTTTGTGCTAAGGGTTTTTGTGGAGAACCCTTCCTTTTCTTATATTTTTTGGCCTCTATAAGGGGATCCTTCGGTGGTGTTACTTCACCCTTATATTTATTTTCTTCTTCCCCTTCCTCCTCTTGGTTTACGTTGTTTCCTCTTCCTCTTGCAGGTGAGTCAGACGCAGTTTCCTCCGTAGGACTGTAGCTCCTCCTTGCTTTCATCATTGCGCATAGTGATATAAATGAAGTGTCTATCTACACAGAAGTTCACTAGCGGTCTGTATATATAAAATTTATTCAGGGTCATTCTAGGGAATGATTCAATGGAATGCTTGAGATGTAGGTAGCAAGTGTGGAACACCACATTTGATTTCCACTGCTTCACCTTGTTGTTCATGTACCACAAGGTGGTGAACCTTACGACCAACGGATATGACAGCTTGACTTCCGAGAATGTCTCTCCCTCTAACATCTCCCAAGAAACAAATGCAATGAGAATCAATAACCAGATGAAGTGAAATACATAGCCTCGGTCCTGCGCTCTACGTTAGTCCTTCTCCAACTCATTGATGAGGTAGATCGCCCAGTTCATCTATATTCCTTCGACGCAATTTCCTGTAAGGTCGACTACGAATTCTGTTACTTACGTAGGGTAGTTATTTCTGACGAGCTTTCCTGCTATCAGCTAATAAGATAGGTGTACTGTGCCATATTGGACTTCCCTTTATCCACATTTCCATATGCCTCATTGATGTGCTAGGTCAGGGAGTGATCTGATGTCTTTCCTAGGTAGAACTAGTGAGGGTTTGTTCCTTGCATGTTTAGTCTGGTGATCAGGTGGATCAACGCTAGATCCACAGTGATGCACCTATCCAGCCAAAGGTAACCTCCATGGTAGCACGACAGGAGGATTTTAACACACACATTAACCTCCTGATGTCTGTTAAAGTGGGGGATCTTCATGACGTCCAATATCATCGATCTCACACTCTCCTTGATCCATGGCTAGGGAACTATCTTGGGCTTCTTTCCAGTCATCTTCGTCAGGTAGTGATGTGGTGCGAGCATCACATAATTTTCCTATCGTCGAGGTTGAAATCACATATCTTGAGAGATGGGATTAGTCCCAACTATGGTCTGACTGTGCATATCCCCTTCGGGAGGTACATAGTAATGAGTGTGTACTTGAAATCATGTGGAATGTTGTCACAACTAACCATGCCAGCCAAAGGCGGGATGTAGTCGGGCAAGACCGATGTGATATACTTTGTGTTTGCCAGATTGTCATGGTGCTTACTTATTTTCTCTATCACGGTTTTGGATGGCATAGATCAACGTCCAATCGAGGGGGATGCTTGAAATCCACTCGTAGACGATGCCTGTATACTTGTAGACACAAATTTCTCAGTCATAAGGTCGATCATGATCTCTTCTATAGATTTCTCTACTGTGCTCAGGTCACTCGACATGCACACTCGTAATCAAATAACTCGGGTAGGTGAATGGACATTCAAGGTAATCGAATCTATGGAAATGTCTATATAGTACAATGCGGTATGCAATCATGTCCCTGTTAGATCTAATATCTCAAGTTGCAAAAGTGGTCCCGATTCTACATTCAACAGATTAAATAAGCAATGTTGTAATAGATTCCTTCAACGGGTCGAAATGCCTTAATCAATACAAATCCATCCATTATGGCGTGTTCTCAATGGTCAAATGGAGATATTTATGGTAATAACTACATTTATATCCATTTCAGAGCATCATTCTAATGGTCGAGACGCCTCCAATGGTCATATAGCTTATTCATGGTGAAGTGCCTTTCTATGCGGTTCTACTAATCCGGTAGGGTTCAAGTTTTGCAAGCCTACCTTTGCCGAAGTCTTCTCTAGAACTTCTTGCAGTTTTTTCTAACTTTGCCTTCTTCTCACTGAGTTTTCTTGCCTTCCTTCCTGTGATCTAAGTCTCTAGATTCCTTTTTCCATTCTCATTCTTATTTTCTTTTAGCGTAGCAAATTCGCACTGTTGAGGGTATTTCAAAGGGTTCGAGGTTAGTACTTCTTTTATTACTATTTCCAGGGTAGGCATTCTTCTCTCTTGCATGGATAGGTTCTTTAAGCCTTTCTGCATTATTTCAACTTCCATAGCTAACTCTCTTGCCTTCTGTTGCTTCAACTTGTCCTCTTGTTCTTGTATTAGTCTCTCTATTTTCCTAGCCATGAAGTCCTTTATTTCTTTCTTTTTCTGTTATGTGACTTCCTCCTCTGCTTTCCTTCAGATCTGATCTTTCTCAATCTAGGTATTTCCTAACAAAAGTGAAAAAGGGGCATTGTTCTCAACAAGATTAATGACTTCTAATTATTCTATGGTCGATGTTCCATGAGCAATCATAGGTACATTAATAACTCTTCCACACAGGGTTATCATTTTTCCTTTAAACAATCCTATCCTTCCCAATGAAGGAATCATAGCAGGTTTTCCCAAATTTTCCCAAGTACTTTCTGGCATAGGATTCACATGTGTTTCCTCATCTAATACACAGTCTATGTTGAAGTCTCCTATTTTGTTTTCTATACTCTACTTTTCTTTTAATATCTCTGGTAGATTGATGTCTCTATAATCATTCAGTGTTTCTTTCAGCTATAATAACATAGTCTCTGATTCTTTCTAGTTTTCTAACATATCCTTAGTTTCTTGACCTTCTTCATGGTTTTCTTGTTTTAGGTTAATATTTTCAACTTTAGCAATCATTCTATGGAAATCCAAAACCTCATGATCAATAACTTTACAACAAAGACAAATATAAACTATACCAGGGCATGCCTTAGCAATAAGTCGCAGTCTTCTGCAGTTATAACATAGTGTCAATCCTCTATTTCTTTTAAACTATCCCCAACATTTTCTGTACTGTGCAATAGGATCACAACGATGGACCGACAATATGCAAAAGTTTTTTCTAGGGTCCTGCATCCACTTGTTAGTCCAAAAATTCTTTCTATGCATAGGAATAACATATCTTTCACTATCTCTATCAAATTTATTCAGATCAAATCTTATTTCTTCTAGCTATGCCCTAGTTTTCAGACTAGGACAAAATCTATCAAACATATCTAAATTCATACTTTCGAAGAAAAAATTTCCACTTATCTTACCTTTACCAGAGCACAAAGCTTTAAGATATTACCTCTTTTCTTCAGATCAGACTTCTCTTTTTAGTACAGAGTTTCGCAAGTCAAGTAGAATACTGCGCACTACAAAAAAAGATCTACGCATAGAGCTTTCTCTTTTCTTCAGTTCCTAGAAATCAAAGTTTCAAGTCCTGGCAACATAACCATTTGTTAGCACAAGGGAGGACCCAGGGTTCAATGCTTCAACAATGCACCAATAAAGCCCTAAATACCGCCCCTTTCAACAACACCTGTGAAGTAGATGAAGTCTCACCCGAGGTAGAGGTAGGGGGGGTTGAAGGACTCAGGTATCTACAACCTAGCTGGGACACATATCTGTGATTACAACACCTTAACATAGAACTTAGCCAACAATATTCATTACGTTCTAATTCTTATTCACATCGTAGATTAACCTCAAGATTAAGCACATCTAACCATTTAGCACATAACATCAGAGAAGATATAAAATTTATCCATATATCACGCACTAAGCATCAATGGATCTACCTATCACACATCAATAACAATGCACTAAGAAAATATAACATAAACATCATTAACTCATTTCACAAAGCACAATAACACATGATATACGTGGTTCACCCTAGTGTGGGGCTACTTCCACCAACTCCTCTTCTTCTTTATTATCCTCTTCCAATATTCTTACAAGCACCAAGCCACAAAGCCACCTCTACAAAGGACAAGAGATCTGTGTGCACCTCACCATATCCTCCTTCCCCAAATTGGATCAAAGCACAAAGCCTTACACAGTTTGTCTGCACCAAGAACTTACAAAAATGCTTACACTTAGCTCTGCAAGGCTTAACTCATTCATGCACAAAGCCAGCTAGCGATGCACTAAGCCAAACAATGACTAATAACTTTCCACTTGCACTAAGTCGATTCTAATAACTATAACTACTTCTTACATCCTTAGCTATCTATTTATACATTACAAAAAAGGGCCTAAGCATGGGTAAACCCATGGGCCGACATTCCATACCCGTTACATAAACCCTAAAATCCCAAAAATCCCACAAAATGGGCAAGATCCCATGATCTCTGCTTCGCCTATGAGGTTTGTCTTGGACTAGCATGTCGAAGTCTCAAAAATGGTCAAACATGACCAACATTTCCTCAAAAACTGGTCAAGGGCTAACAGATTCCAAACATTGGGCCCCATGGATTTCACACTACCCCTGGTGACCACCTCGAACGACTCATCCCATGCTCCACTAGAATTTGAAAAAGCTACTCGGTTCATTGAGCGGATTGAGCACATCCACCAATAGGTTTAGGATATTCTACAAAATTCTAATTCCAAGTACAAGCAATGCCATGATACACATCAGGTGCCACATAAGTTTCAGGTGGGAGACAAATTTTGGTTGCACTTGCAGAAATAATGCCTTACAAGGCCCCATCGAAAGCTTCACCCACTCTATTATGGGCCATACACCATCACCAAGGTTGTGGGCGACAATGATTTTGAGCTCAACATTCCTCCTTTCCTTGGCCTGCACATAGTCTTCAACGTGGCTCTCCTTCGTCCATATTTCCTACCATTATTGGACACCTCAGAGATAGCAAAGAAGTTGAAACCAATAGATCTCAACCATGAATGCATGAAACATGAATTCAATGATCAGATTATGGACACACATATGAAGGGAACTCTACATAAAAGGATCCATCTTTATCGAGTCGTCAAAGCATGGCAACTCCTACACCAAGGCAAGTGGCTCAGCCAGGGCCAAATTCAACAAAAATTTCCTGATCTGATGGGGGAAATCAAAGAAATGGATACCACTTCTTCCCAAGGAGGGAGAATTGATATAGGTGTATATCAGTGGGCACCCACCTTTTCCAACTCACTCAAAACAATTTTCTGGCAATTTTGGTAATTTACTTTTTTTTAGCATTTTTTACCTTCCGAGGCCATTTTGAGGGCCTAAATGAAGGTTTTTCGACATAAAGATTCTCAATGATATATGAAGTCTTTAATGGATCCCCCAAAATGAATCTCCTCGATCATACCTTTATAATGAGCTATCATGCACCTAAAAGAAAGATCGTATGAAAAAGTTACGACCTCAGGGAGTTGATGTACTAACTTACCCAAACGAGGCCCACATGACTTTTGGCACTTCATCTCCTAGGGTTAGATTTTTGGATGAATAGGGTTTTTGAAATTCCTTTTTATTGTAAAAATTTCTTCAGAGCCTCATTGTAATCATCTTCTTATGAATGAAAGCAACCTTCACATCTCTTCTCAGAGATAAGTCGCCACCATTCTAGCAAGCTTGTTTTCCAATGTATTTTACAGTTTGAGTTTATTTCCTTATTGAATAGAAAACTAGTTTTATTGTATCTCCATTATTTTGTGTTAAACATCTTTGAATAATATGTATTCATTTCATTCTTCTCATAAAATTCGGATCATATTTGGTCTAGTACAAGTCCCGACATGATCAATCCACAAAAGGGGATTTGGTATTATACAAGTCCCAGCATGATCAATCCACAAAAGGGGATTTGATCTATAAGATAATAAATCAAATAAAATTAGAATATTCTTCGAACTTAAAATATTTCAACAATTATAAAGGAATTCAAGCCAAAGGACATGGGATCAAAAAGGGAACCACTAAACTTTACAATTATGTAACCTTCAGATTATGATAATGGACATTATGATTATGTGTTCTTATTCTACATAATTCTGAGTTTATAATTTTATAATTTGGAATACTTCTGAGAGAAGGCATGGCCCCCTTCAACTCAGAAGTATCACCCTTGTTGTATTTATTCTGTAGAAAGGGTTTGGTTTGATTAGTTGCCAGAATAGAGTAGATTGATTTATGTAATTTCTTGTGTATTTTTTTTCAAAATTTAGTTAATGGTTGTTCTAATTATTGCAATGGATTGTTTTTTACTGATGCTTGTTACCTACAATGTCATGATTTAACATTAGTAATTACCTGGTGATTATCTAATTAGCGGAGATGCATTTATTTCTATCCAGTTTATGATTATCAAAATTATTACTGAATGTCTGCTCATGATAAAAAAGGCTTGACTACATGTGTCAGTTCTACATATCAATGTGTGGTTTATTAGGTTTGGAATGAATGTTTGATTTTTTTTGCATATAATTTACCGAGCACTTCATATGTTTACTAACCTGGGTTGAAAATTCATGTATCAAATTATTGCATTATAATTTGACCAACAGTTTATAGATTCAATTTGGGAAGGTCATGTGAATGATATAAAATCAACATCTGGATATGCTTTCATCCTTGGAATGGGTGAAATGATATGTAACAACAAGAAGTAGCATGAAATATCCCTTTAATCGATAGAAAAAAAATATCGATGAGTAGTGAAAGGAGCATGTGAGGTAGTTTGGCTCAGAAGGATGCTTTCGAACATGAAGATACAATAGACAAAGCCAACACCCCTACTTTGTGAAAATCAAAGGGTGCTCAATGTAGCCAAGAATATAGTCTTCCATGAGTGTACCAAGCATGTTGAGATACATTTCCACTTCATTAGATAACTTGTAAAGGATGAATCTATTGAACTACAACAATGTCCCACAAAGGACCAAGATGCATACATTTTCACCATCTTTGGGTCTTGAAAAACATGTAAACTTTCGTGATAAGATTAGTGTAGTTAGTAGATTGAACATTAAAGGATGGGTTTGAAGTAAATATCATATTATAATGTTCAATTAGATATTAGACATGAACATCGATAAAGTCACTTCAACTTTATTTTATTTTATGATTTATTTCACATTAATGTGTTTCTCGATCTATCCCACATTCGTAAAGTGGATTGACTCGACTAGCTTGTAACACTTTATAATAAATCTTTCTCTTTCTCATTATTAATGCAATATTGGTTTAATTTACATGTTTTTGTTATCACTATACAAAGGGAAACTTAGTGGAGTTAGAGGTGAGGGAGTGGGGGGGAAGGTGTCACCTATGACTCTGAGGATAAAAAAAGGAATTGAGTTTGCATGGGGAAATAAGATAGCCAGTAACAATGAATCCAAAGTGATTGTAGTTCTATAACAATTCAACATTATTATAGGTAAAGAATTTTGAAGGTTAACAATGATAAATGACTATATGGTGGTTATCCAATCACCATTCATTTAGAATCTGCCTACAAACCTTAATACAGTCATAATTGATCAAAATAACTATCTCGTTAGGGCTCAAATTCGACCAAATCAACTTCTTCCATTTTTTTGATGTCTAAATGCCGAAGTAGACTGACAGGGAAATTCAAAGGTCCAAATTCAACAAAAGTTGTTAACAAATAAAATATATGGAAAGAGACTCTAGTAACACATGCCCCCTACCATGAAGTATCATAACATTAATACAAGTGATCCTCCCCATAACACTTGTCTTATCATGAGGATAGTGTGGAAGAAGGGTAAGAAATGGCCTTGATAACCCATAAATCCTATGCAATTCTATTCTTATTGTTCTATTAAGAACTATACTTTGGTGGCAATGGAACCTGTGTGTGGGGATCTATTTCCCTATTCTTGATTAATGTCAATCCTATTAGAGATTGATTCCAATATTCATGAAAGAGATAAGGTTTCGGGATTCATCTTAGTGCATTATTTTTCTTCATTTTTCCCAAATGATTTAATATCCCTTGATTACTCTAAGGGATTTGGCATAAATTGATCCATCTCTCAAAGTTTGCGAATATCCATGGATCACTACCACTTCCACAATAAATATTGTGTCCTCTATGAAGTGAAAGGGTTGGAAAAGGGTCTTCAATAGCATGAGAAACATGTAGATAAGGCCAACTACAATGTAACCTACATGGTCTTGCATGGACACGATGGAAGGAGGGGTTCAAGAGATAGACACTAGAGACCAACTGAGTTAGAGACCAATGCACAGTGGAGACTGGCCTTACTAAAATATATGTCGGTATTTATTTTGGAAAGATATGTGGTCTGACATTCCAAAATATGTGGTATAATGCGACACCTTTCAATGAAAAAAGTTTGAAAATATCACTCCTCTAGGTCTCCTTCAACCCCTTCATGTTCCAACCCAAAAATTGTCCGAAACATCTATGGAATTTATTACTGGTCTTCCTACCTATGAAGGAAAAGATTCTATATTTGTAATCGTATATCTATTAAACAAACATGCCCACTTTGTTGGGATTTCTTCAAAAGAAAAGGCTAGCCAAGTTGCTGATAGCTATGTTAAAAAAAAAATTAAGCTTCATGGATTTCCCAAGGTTATCGTAAGTGACAGGGATCCCAAGTTCACTAACAACTTTTGGAATGAATTGTTTCAACATGTTGGGACATCATTAACCATGATTACTTCATACCATCCACAAGAAAATGGACAAATGGAAGTGGTTAATAAATGCCTTGAAGGGTGCCTAAGGAATTTTATGAATGATCATCAAAGATAATGGATTATTTGGTTACATATTGTAGAATGGTGGTAGAAGAGACAAAAATATCCTCGTTTGAAGAAGTGTATGTTTATCCTACCTTAATTAAGGAATATTTTATCAGTTATAAGGTTCTTGTCATGAAATACTATATAGCCACACTAGATGAATTTTTACACACTCTTAAATCTCAACTCAAACATGCAAGGAACCGAATAAAACAACAAACTAAGAAAAGAAGAACCGACCAAGAATTTATGATATGAGATTGGATGTTTCTTCGACTATATCCTTACAAACATAGTTCTCTTAAAAATTACAAGAAACAACAATTGGCTCCTACGTTTTATGGACACTATAAAATTCTAAAGAGAATTGGCTAAGTTTCTTATGCCCTTGATATTCCAAATAAAGGGAAATTTCATGAAATGTTTCATGTTTCTTGTTTGAAGAAAAAACTAGGTCTTACCGTCCATATACAAATAGAATTACCTCTTTTATATGAGTAAGGAAGGTTAATTTTACTTCCCGAAGGTATCTTGGAAGTACAAACTAAATTCTTTCATTCTAGAAGAATTAATGAATTTCTGGTCAAACAAAAGAACTTACCTGAAGAGGAAGCTACTTGGGAAGATGAAGAGTTTAGATCCAAACATTCATATTTACCCATGCTTTGATGATGAATCTTTACAAGAAGGGATTACTTGTAATATACATTTTATTTGTATATTATGTTTAAATTAATTAAATGCAAAGTCACACCCTTTTTTGTAAAAAAACATGACTTTACTCATTCACATGTATTTATACATGATGTTGTAAATTGAATAAACATATAATAATATATATATAACTCATCTTTTGCTTTTGATACCTCTTGAAATTTCTTCCATTCTATCCTTGCTCCTTCCACCCAATTAAATTGTAGAATAGAAATAACACATAGTGAACCTTTTGTTTCTTCTTCTTTCCTTGAAAGGGAATCTGCCACAACATTGTGTTTTCCTTTTTTGTAGATAATTTCAAATTCATAACCTATCATCTTTGTAACCCATTTTTGTTTCTCTTTTGAAGATAATATTTTCTCCAAGAACCTAATACTTTGAACTGTATTCCTATTAGGTAATAACTTCATGTACGATGGCCGACATTTCTTTTTCATAAATGGATTTGAGTAAGTTTTTTCTTTTAATTTGGTTTCTTTAAAAGGTAAGCGGCCTCCCTCATTTCATCAAAATTGCACCAATTCCATGGCATTAGGCATCACACTACACAATAAACATTTTTGTGAAGTAAGGTATGGCCATGATGGGATTTGTACACATAGACTCCATAATTTTTTTCAAAATATTTTATTTCTTCTTGAGAATAACAAAATGATTCCTTCATTAATAATGTTATTAGAGGTGTTTCTATTTGACCATAGTTATTAAAACAATTGTGGTAGTATCCTATCAATCCTAAGAATCGTCTAAGTTTCTTCAAGGTTTTCAGAATTGGCCATTCCCTCATGAAGGTTTTAGTGTCCACTACACCTTCATGACATACAATATGACCAAAATATTCCACTTCTTGAACCCCAGAGGCACACCTGAAAGGATTTGCATAATTGTTTTGCTCTTACAATAGTTGTAATATTCTGTCAACATGTTGTACATTTTCTTCCCAAGATTTACTATAGATTAGTATGTCATAAAAAAATAATAACACAAATTTTATAAGTAAGGGCTTGAAAATATAAATCATCAAGATTTGAAATGTTGAAGGTGAATTACTAAGTCCAAATGGAATAGCAAAAAACTCATAATGACCTTCATGTGTTCTAAAAGATATTTTGGGAATATCTTCCTACCTCATTATGATTTAATGATATCCCAAAAGAAGATCCAACTTATTAAATAAAATTTCTCCATGCAACTCATCTAATAATTCATCAATGATAGATATATGAAACTTATCTTTGATGGTCATTTTGTTAATCTATCTATAATTTGGACACATACGGCATGAACCATCCTTTTTTATAACCTTGACCACTTGTGAAGAGAAAGATATTTGGCTAGGTTGAATGATGCTGACCACTCACATTTCTTGGATCATACACTCAATATCATTCTTCTATTAAAATGGATACCTACAAGGCCTAATGTTAGGTGGCACACTTCCTAGTTGAAAATGAATAGTTTGGTCATGATCTCGAGCAGGTGGAAGACCATTAGGAATTTCTCCAAATACATTGGAATTATTGTTAATAACTATTTGGTGTCCATTTTTTAGTAATTGTGTCATGCTTTTAGATCTTATTGGATTAGAGTGTTTCCCTTGGATACCTCTAAGCTCAATTTCCTTTCCATATGAGGAAAATATCATGAACAATTATTGAAAATTAAGGTCCACTATTTCGAATGATTGTAACCAATAGACCCTTAATAAAACATTAACACCACCCATTTGGATGGAAATCATGGGACTGTAAAAAACATACTCCCCCATATTGAGATTAATACTATGGCACTTCTCAGAACAATTTATGATACCTCCATTTGAAATCATTAGTTGAAACTTTGGTGCTAGATATACAAAGTAATTGAGATATTTTTCTAATTTGTAATTGATGAAGTTGTGGGTACTACCAAAATAAATCTACACTATTACCTTTTTATTTTTGATGTATCCTTGTATCTTGAGGGTTTGTGGAGTACTAATGTTGGTGAATGCATGAAAATATATCATTGGAGTAGTATCTTCTATAACTATATCTTGTGATGGTTCCAATTCTTTATCTTCTTCCTCTTCACAGTCTATGTAAACTAATTTCTTCTCACTGCATTTATGCTCCTTATTGTATTTATTGTTGCAACTGAAACATAGTTCATTTTCTCTTATTTCATCCATTTTTTTGAGGTTTCAACCTTGTCGGTTGATTGAGGCCATGAGAGGAAACATGGTTCTCTCTATAGTTGTTAGAGGTCCCTCTTCTAGTAGCCATATTTTTTTTTCTACTTTCCTTTCCATATTGAAAGCTTTCTCTAGAGATTTAGTTTCGAATAGATTCAACTCATGTTGAATGTTCTCCTTTAAATTTCCCATAAAGAGATCTAAAAAATTATCCTTGGGAATGTTCTTTACCCTCAGACTAAGTTTTTTGAATTACTGAATGTGCTCTGTAACTAGACCTTTTTTTTCAAAAATTTATCAATTTACTAAAGAATGTATTTATCTTAATATCCCCATAATGGGATGTCAGTTCATCCTTAAAAATGGACCAATAGATAATATAATTCTTTTTTCTTTCACAAATCCATTGAGACCAAAAAAAATGATCATTTTCTAAATACAAGGATGCAAAAGGTAACTTTTGTAATCTTGACACTTGGTGTATATAAAAGTATTTCTCCATTTGGAATATACATGTTATATGATCTTTACCATCAAACTTTCTCATATCAATATTTGGAATGAATTAGTTCCTTGGTGCCACATTGAAACCTCATTGATGTATATCTTGAAGTAATGAATAATCATGATTTTGAGATTTAATATTTGTGTTCTCCAAATGTGATAAAATACTCCCCATGTGTGATTGTGTCTCAACACCATTTTTCTCCTTTTTTTTTTTTATAATTTCCTTGGATCTCCATATCCATTTTATGGATCCTCTTTAATAACATGGCTTCTATGGACTTCAATAATTCTTCCTTATTTTCATCCATCTTCTTTTTCACACCATTCTTATTTTCATCCATCTTCTTTTCCATGTCATT